>JARFXV010001449.1:0-262500 GCA_031761425.1 Cosmopolites sordidus | reverse complement strand
ACCAAGGAAAGAGAAGATAACGGTTTTGTGAGTAGCTTACGACTACGGAAACCTTATCCCATCTTACCATCAGTAAAGTTTCGGGATTATTTTAGAAAATAATCTCGGGTGGATGGAGGGGGCGAAACGCAAAAAAATGTGTTGCATCGAATATTTTCACGATTGGAAGATAATGTTTCTAAATCATTCCGAGTGTCGATCCGTTGATTTTGTGAAGAGTCATGACGTTTCGGCAAAACCTCCTTTGGCATTTTCAAGTGTTATCCGCTTCGACTGAAGAGTCCAACTGACGTGCACGGATCGTGCTCGCTTTTAGAGCCGGTCGGCGACTGCGCAGATAATATCGGGGTAGTTCGGGACTGTTTGCGGCGCTCGGCAACGCTGTCGGGCGTACATTTATGATTTTTCGACCTCGCCGTCACGTTGCCGCGTTTCTTCTTTTTTCAGAAGGGATTTCCATACTTTTGGAATGTTGCGAGCGTCGTTTCGTATTTATATATATATATATATATTTATATATATATATATATATATATATATATATATATATATATATATATATATATATATATATATATATATATATATATATATATATATATATATATATATTTATTTATTGGGACTTTCGGTCAGTAATTAAGTTTTAATTTTTAATTAGATAAAAGTATTTTAATTACGTAACTTTCTTAACGTAAACATGTAATAAAAACGTGTAATAAAAAACACAAACTTACATTTAAAAACTTACCAATATTAAATTAAACAATTAATATTTAAAATTTTTTAACTATGTGATAATTTTGTATAAAATTTTTAAATGACATATTTGACTTTGACGTACTTAACAATTCTTTCACCTTTAAATTTTTGTTTTTTATTATAACCTAATTGTTTTGAATTTTTTATGTGGAATGATATTAGATGCAAAAATTTTAAAAAAATATATGAAAATTTATTATTTAATAATGTTATTAAATATATAACTTAAATTATCTGTATCATTTCTGAAATTAATGGTATTATATGTTTTTTTTATATGAATAATTTCTTTTATATTTCTTTTTTTATATTGTTTTTTAAAATCTCGGATTTTTATGTCGTTAAAATTAAAGTTATGTTCATTATCTGTAGCATGCCTTGAAAGGGCAGTTATGTTTGGTTCTAAGTTTCTAATGCTTTTTTTATGTTCATTAATTCTGTTTTTTAAATATTGTTTAGTTTGGCCAATATATGAGCTTGGGCAGTTTAAGCAATCAATTTTGTAAATTAAATTTGTTCCATTTTGGGTGTTTGTGGTTTTAATTTTGTAAATATTAGTTTAGTGTTATTATTGGGTATTTCTGCTATATTTATATTATATGGTTTAAGAACTTTTTTATTTTATTATTTATTTCTGGTATGTATGGTAAAGGTATGTAATTTTCATTTTTAGTTTTGTTTTTTATGTTATTATTGTTATGTATTCTATGTCTTCTACTTTAAATTACAGGTTCGTTCAATTTTTTTCATTGTTGAACTGAAACGTTAATAAAAAAAATTAAAAATTAAAACTTAATTACTGACCGAAAGTCCCAATAAATTACAAATAATAATAATAATAAACGGTCAAGAGAATATATATATATATATATATATATATATATATATATATATATATATATATATATATATATATATATATATATATATATATATATATATATATATAATATCATTCAGATATTAGATATTACTTACATTACATTCAGATATTACTTACATTATAATCGAGATTTACTGAATATTGTTAATTGTTAAATGATGTATTAAATTTCAAACCTAGGCTTCAAAATGAAAATATATTTAAAAACCAAGATTGTATTGTATCACGCTTGAAATAAATAATTTTCCGAGAATTCATAGTTGGCAACCGTTCCCACATAAAAAAAACATTATGGATCTATTCAAAGTCAAGCCTGCCTTTTACCAAAAAAAAAACCATTCGATTTGAAAAAGAACAATAATCCAACCATCAATGAAAAATGTATTCGAACATAAACGGATTACAGCGCAGCAAACAAACTTGACGTCCCAACAAACGCGGCCCCAAAATTGATGGTGAACATTAAACCGCCTACATCGTAATTTTCCAGAAGAATATTTTCATCACCCTCACCTCAGTTGCTCATCTCGCAACGGCCCGAAGGACGTCGACGACGAAGAATCGTATATCTTAATTTTGAGTTCACGGCTTGGTTGTTGTTAATCAATAAGAAATGCCAGGTGCTGGGTTATAAATGATTGTCGGTATCGGGGCTGAGACGAAATAAATTTCAGCCATCCTGGAAATGAGCTTGTCGAAACGTATTGATGATATATATAATGACGGGGAAAAAGAACTTTAATCTGGAAGCTGAAGGTTTTTGTCAGAGCTAAGAAGCCAATCTTGTTTCTTTTTCTATCTATTTTTTTGGTGGTATATTTCATTTTATGAAGTTGGGGTTCGTTTTAAAGGGTCATCTATTTGGGAGGCATAGGTGTGGATATTCGTTTCATCTCATGTACTATATTTGTAAAAAAAACTAAAAACCACCACAAGTATAACCGTGGAAAGTATATTTTAGAGCAAAACATTCCAGACTGTTGAATTTGATCACCTTGAATTATTAATAGTCATATTTATAGTTGGGCTTTTGAACAATTTTTTTATCATAAATGAAAAGATCATATAAGTTTTATAACAAAACTATTTTTATTTTTATTTTTCCCTTGTAATTAAAAAGTTATATCAAATTGAAAATAAATTTTTAATCCTAGTACCGATGATGCGCCGACAGTTCCCGAAAAAAAACCAGAAGGTATGTGACCTCACAATAGTAACGAAGGCCAATATCGTCTACATCGGGTCGGCTCGAAGCAATTCGGAAGTTACACCGACATTTTCTTTCGCGCTCTTACCGAAAAGAATCGGAGCCTCGGGCAAATAAAACAATACATCGTTCTTAGGGCCGGTTCTATAATGCAAGTATATACCAAGTATAAACAGCGAACAGTTATACTCGAAATAGGTTATACAAGGTATTCATCATCATCATCATCAGCCCGTATCGATCCACTGCAGGATGAAGGCCTCTTCAGCATGCTTCCAACCTTCACGGTCCTGGGCTTTCCTCTGCCACTCGGGTCCAATATACTTAACGATGTCATCATTCCATCGTGCTTTCGGTCTTCTTCGCGGACGTTTGCGATCAAGCGGTATCCACTCCAGGATTGCCTTGGTCCATCTGTCGTCCCATCGCCTCGCTATATGGCCTGCCCATCTCCATTTCATCTGTTTTACTCTTCCAATGATGTCACAGACTTTTGTTTGTTCCCTGATCCATGCGCAGGACTTTCTGTCTCGTCTTGTAATGCCAAGCATACATCTTTCCATTCCCCTCTGTGCCACCCGAAGTTTTTGAATTGATTGCGATGTGAGTGTCCAGGTTTCACTTCCGTATGTCATAACGGGTAGAACGCACTGATCGAATACTTTTCTTTTCAGGCAAAGTGGGAGTCTGCTCTTAAACACTATGTTGAGCCTACCAAATGCCTGCCAGCCACATTTAACACGCCGTTCCACCTCCCGGGCGGTATTCCCCTCCATGGAAATCCTCTGCCCAAGATATACAAAGCTGTCCACAATCTCTAAATCCCTTCCTAAAACTGAAATTCTTCTGTCCTGAGCGAAGTTATTGAACATAACCTGACTCTTTTTCAGGTTTATTTTCAAGCCAAATGGTTCGCCAGCCATTTGCAGTTCTTGTATGCGTCTTTGCAGCTCCTCTGGGTCTTGTGAAATGAGAATAATATCATCTGCAAATCTAAGATGGTTTAAGTTTGCACCATTGATCTTTACCCCATCCTGTTCCCAATCCAGTTTACGGAATACTTCTTCAAGGCCAGCCGAGAAAAGAATAGGCGATATTGCGTCACCCTGCCGTACACCTCGTTCTATATTAATTCCCACTTCAAGATCATCAAGGTGAATTGTGGCTGTAGCTCCATCATATATCGATTCTAATAGGTTTACATAGGCTCTCTCTACACCTTGGCTAAGCAGTGCATCCATTATCGCATGCTTTGAGATGGAATCAAATGCTTTTTCGTAGCCGATAAAAGCCAAGCACAGTGGCATGGTGTATTCGTTGTGCCTTTCTATGACCTGCTGTACAACCTGGATGTGATCCATTGTACTGAATCCACTTCTGAATCCTGCTTGTTCTCTTGGTTGTGCGTCATTCAGTTTTTTTAATATTCTTTTAGAAATTATCTTAGTGAAAACTTTGTACATCACTGATAGGAGGCTTATTGGACGGTAGTTCTTTATCTACAAGGTATTATTCTCAGGATATCTGGTGTTGGCCTGTTGCCTACAACGCCTTTAGTTATACCTAAAATAAGGCTGTAGTAGTTCTAATACGTGAAAATCGTCGGTGGGATTTGTTGGTCATGTGGGCCATCGTTGACAGTTGAAGGTGTGGGAAATTATAGCATTTTATAAGCCTAACCTAACGTGAACGGTTTGGAAATTATAAAAATATTATTGATTGATTTGTCCATTACTTTGTGATAGTTCATTTTTTAAATCGAATAAAACAATTTTATACTTTGTTATATACCACTGTTATTTTTAAATTTGCGTGATTATAGTTTCGTAAAACAATTTGCAGTACAGCGCCAAAAAGCAAAAAATTAAACAATTTAGAAGCAATTGAAATTTGTAAATATAATAAAGAACTGTCTAGACATCTATTAAATGATCAGATAGATCTCCGGAATTCCCTACTATTTAAAATATTGTCAAAAAATTAACAGCAATAAAAGTGTAAAATTAGGTACATAGGAAAAACAGCTGTCATACCTTAGTTTTAAAGTAGTGTTTGAGAATGTAACATCGTTGTACGAAACTATACTCACACAATTTAAAAAAGTGATAGATGACAAAGTATAAAATGGTTTTATTCGATTTATAAAAATATTGTTTCATCTTATTAAAATGGAGAAAAAGCGGTACAATAATGTTACGATTGGCGAAATTGTTCTGTTAGTCGATTTGGTTGAGGCAGGTAAAGAAATTGTCGGTACGTATAAAGTTGTTTTACGTACTAACAGGACCGGTGATCCTCGCATTATTCTATTCCAGAGTGCAAGAAAACACACACCCTTTCCAATAATACCAAATATATAGAATGCAGACTGACTGAAGAAAGGTTCATTGCAGTTTGTGGTACAGGAAGAACTGCCAAATTATTGCGCAGGAAATGCGATTTGTTGAGAAGGATTATGCGGAGCATAAACAATATATGTACAGAACAGGTGGGGGCCCAACGAGAGAAATAAAGTTAGATGGTGTTGGAAATAGGGTGCTGGCTTTGATTGGTGTTGGGACAAGGGCATTGTATTATCTGTTGTTGGTATATATATATAAATATATATAAATATATATATATATATATATATATATATATATATATATATATATATATATATATATATATATATATATGGCCGCGGCAGCTATTTTTTTCATTTTTATCTGAAATTAAATAATTTGTGCGCTGGATGAGATCCATGTCTAATTTATTTTTAAAAATGTATTTATAGATTACAGATTTTGTTGTTTGTTCTAAGCAGTATATTATCTCACCTCGATCGTTTAAAATCTAAATCAAAAATTGCCCACTTTTGTTACTGTTTCGTCGTTTTTCGCCAAAGCTTCGTATTGAAATCGGACTGAAAATCGCATTTTCGGGCTATTATGATGTCACCATTGAAATTTTCTATTTCTTCTTCATCGTGAGTTTCAGGTGGTAGGTAAACTTGAATACAAAAGAAGATACAAAATTAAAGTATCTTGTATCTTGTATTCCAGATAATTTTTATGAACCATCTTGTACATCTCTGCATTTCCAAAATCTCGTGTATCTGATATCTCAAATACATTATTTAAAAGTATCTTGTATCTTTTTATGAGGTATCTTGTACATCTCTAGTTATTATCAACATATAATCTGGTAGTGTTAGCTGATGAGTTGACTTCAACGACCTTACGCGGGTGTTCTAAAATCCACCGTACCAGATTGCTCGAGTCGCATTCGCATTCCAGACTGATCTCTCTCGATTATTGTGCTTTCACTAACGAATTCTACTGGTGATACCAAGTAATAATTAAGTAATAGCGTAACCAATTCTCGAGCACTACTTCATTTAGATAAATAGTTAAATTTACCTTTTTTTATTTTAATGCTTTTTTGCAGATGATGAAAAGAAAACTGGAGTGATACCAACCAGAGCTCCAAGTCCACCTCAAAGTCTTCCACCTCTAATTCACAACATTCAGCAAGTTCGAACTACTACAACAACTACTCCACCACCACCGGCTGTAATCGCAGGTCCCAGTAACTGCGTCTGGGCTATCGTTTCCTGCTGTTCGGCCTCTACACCAGAATATATATATATATATATATATATATATATATATATATATATATATATATATATATATATATATATATATATATATATATATTATTCACGTATGGGCCCTGGTGGACCACGCGAAGTACAATTAGAGGCGTTTGTTGTTGTTAGCCTTCCTTTGCGCCCATACTAATTTAATTCTTTCGCTTTCTGAGCTTTTTCCCTTTCGTCAGACCAAGTTGTTCCAGTCTTCCTACATTTTGCTCTCTAGCCAACCTTCAAAACGTTAACCTTGTGTCTGAAACAGCCTCTATCCTGAATTTCACTTTGTGTAATATTTGCTGATCATAGGTCCTCTTTAATTGCCGCAATCCATTTAATTATTTCTTTATTTCTACTTTAGCTCTACTCCTATTTTCATAAAATTCGACTATTTGTCTAGTTAGCCTACTCGGATTCATCCGTTTGATGTGTCCGTAAAACTTAAGTCTTCTTTTTCTCATATCGCTATGTATATCTGTGTATTGTTTGATTTCTTGGTTTTCTCGAAGTCGGTATGTTGTGCGATTTATTTGTTTGGGGCCTAGGATTTTTCTTATGATTTTTTTTCTTTCTTTTCAATGTCCTCGATGTCCCTCTTTCTATTCAAAATAAGCGTTTCTGCAGCATATAGACATTCTGGCTTAATAACCGTGTTGTAATGTCTCAGTTTTGTGTTTTTAGATAGGCATTTTTTGTTGTAAATATTTTTTGTAAGTCTCAATGCCGTTTCCATTTTTTGACATCTACCCTTATTGGCCGCTTTTTCCAACCCAATTTCCATGATTATTTCACCCAAATATTTGAATTGAGAGACTCGTCTGATGTTACCATATTTTGTTTTTAGAAATGGTGTTCTTAGTCTGTTGCAGGTCATGTATTGTGTCTTTTCACAGGAAATTTGGAGTCCTACCTTTTCTGATGTTTCTTTTAGGATTTCAATCTGTTTCTGTGCCGTTAATACATCTTGAGCTAAAATTGATAGATCATCAGCAAATGCCAGACAATCAATTTTGATGTTGGTTCTACCCAGTTTAATGGGCTGGTCAATATTCAGTGTCGACTTTTTTTCACGCCACTCCTGTATTACTTTTTCTAGAACACAGTTAAATAAGAGTGGCGAGAGTCCATCCCCTTGTCACACACCAGTTTTAATTTCTAAGGGCTCTGAGATGTCACCCATGAATTTAACTTTTGACCTTGTGTTAGTTAATAGAATAAAGATTCGCGGTCAATAGAATCATATGCTTTTTTGAAATCCACAAATGTACAGACGAGATTTTTATTGTACAGTTTTTGATGTCTTAGAATCAACTTTAGATTCAGGATCTGTTCAGGGCAGGATCTGCCCGGTCGAAAACCTGCTTGATATTCACCAATGTTAGGTTCTAACTGTCCCTGTGCTCTGTCTAGTAGACATTGAGATACAATCTTGTAACAAACTGGGAGAAGAGATATCCCTCTATAGTTGTTTACATCCGTTCAATCTCCTTTCTTATGTAGTGGATGGATTAGAGCATCTTTCCAGTCTTCCGGAATCCGTTCGGTTCGCCAAGCTTCTTGTAAAATTTTGGTTATTTCCTTGATTGTACCTGGACCAGCGGATTTCAAAAGTTCAGCAGTGATTCCATCTTCACCAGAAGCTTTGTTATTTTTAAGCCGCTTGATTTGCCTAATTATTTCCTCTTCATTCGATGGTAATGAATCTGGGTTTGTTTGTTTAGGGTTTAGTGTTGCTAATTTGTTTAAGGACTCAGGACAGTTTAATATTTGTTCAAAATATTTCGCAAGTTCTTTGCAATTGTCTTGGTTATTTAGAGCTAATTGTCCGTTTTCGTTTTGAAAGCATAGACTCTGCAGTTGATAGCCTGTTAATTTAGTTTTAAATGTTTTGTAAAAGTTTCGGGTGTTATTTTTTTGGAAATCTTTTTCTATTTCATTAAGTTGATTGTTTTCATATTCTGTTTTAGTTTGTCTAATTAGCTTCGATGTTTCTTTTCTTACTTCCAAAAAGATGTTATAGTTTATTGCTGTTTTTTGACTGTTCCAATCTTTGAATGCTTTACTTCGGCTTAATACTGCTTGCCCGCAAACTTCAGCCCACTACGGATGTTTTCTACGTTTTTGTAAAGGGACCAACTTTAAGGCTGTTTTAATAATTTTTTGTTTTAATTCTTGCCAGTTCTGTGCTGGTTGTTTATCAAGCTCTTCTGTAAGGGCTGGTTTTATTTTCGTTGGGTCAAACTTTGGTATTAGCAGCCTCTTTTGAATACGTTTTCGAGGTTTTAAGCTAAATTTGATTCTAGTCAAGTAGTGATCCGTGTCTATATTTGTTCCTTTCCTGACTTGAACATTCAAAATCTCTTTATAATTGGGGTACGAAATGGCAACATGGTCAATTTGAAATTCACCCATGTACGTGTTTGGACACCTCCAGGTCTTTTGTTGTGTTATTTTCTTCTTAAAATGGGTTGACATTATTTTTAGATTAAACTGCGAACATAGTTCAACCAATCTTCTACCATTATGGTTAGTCCATTAATGAGCGGGAAAACTGCCGACTGTTTTCTTGTACTTTTTTTCTTTCCCTAGTTGGGCGTTGGGTATTGGGTGATCTCCCAATAGGATTTTTACATGGTTAGAGGGAATTTTAGAGACAGTCTTTTCCAGAATTTCCCAGGACTTATTTACTTTTTCAGGATTAGATTTATTTTCTTCGTTAACTGGAAGTGTGCATATATGTATATATATATATATATATATATATATATATATATATATATATATATATATATATATATATATATATATATATATCGAGCGGTCCTGACTGCTACGAGCATTCGCCGTATGATGGCGTGAGTTGTGTGCGATCACGACCCGTCATTAAAAATGGCCAGTTGATATGGTCTGGCCCCGATTGCCTCTCCGAACTGCTTTCCTTGCGTTCGTCTAGAGCTCGGCTGATGACGGCTGAAAGGCTAGAAACCGGTCGCGAGAGACACGTGACGTCGCATGGTTGACAGTTCGGCGAAGGCGATCGGTGGCACCACGTGGAGAAAGGGTGAAAGATTTCTGTAATATATATATATATATATATATATATATATATATATATATATATATATATATATATATATATATATATATAAACACTGCAGCACCTACACTAAGATAAGTTCAACACCTACATAGATCAAAACGAATCAGTTTCATCCAAGTTGCAGCAAGGGCGCAGTGGGAATGTGTATGAAAAGTTTGCCAGAAAAAAGATTGAGTTCATTGATTTTCAAATGGCACTTCTGGAGGAATCAGAAAGGAAAGAAAAATGCTTGGAAGAAAAAACATCAGTCGGAAATGAAAATATTGTATGGCCAACCACACAGGCATTCTTTATTATTAGCTAGCATCATAGATATCAAATAATTGGCATTAAGGGATTTTATATATTTTAGAAATGGGTGTATTATCATGAGGCTTAAAATAAAACTGTCCTTCCTGATGCAATTTTCTGAATATCCATTTTGTCCAAGGGCTGTGGAAATTTCTGGTAGTTCCTGGCTTCGTGTATCTGATAGTGTCAGTCGGAAGATCTGGAAATCAAGGTGTTCGCTACTGCTTGGATTTGAGAAGAACGATAATGGGATTTAGCGTAGAGGTATCGATCTGTGTGAGTTGGTTTTCTATACACTGTGTATCCTGTTTAACTTCCAGGGTGAACTGTATTCCGGGGTGGATTTTGTTTAATTGGATTAGAAAGTTGTTTAAAAGTTCGTTTCCGGAGGCCATATTATAAAGATATCATCTACGTAACGTTTCCAAAGTTTAGGTTTTAAAGAGGCGCTGGCCAATGCCGGGTTTCAGAATCATTATAACTTCAACAATCTTCCATTGCACTGGCACATAACTGATCCGTAATGCAGCGTTGAAAAGATGAGCCAGTTCCATAGTAGCTTTACGTGGTAACTCCCTGGAGGCTTTCTTTGGATTGAGATGTTTGTCGATGGTTGTGACAATCTCTGCTATGGTGATTTCTGTAATTGTCATGCCATCTCTATTGCTAATATGCTGGATTGCTTCCACGCCAGTCGGTGGATGAGGCTGAAAAGTATTTTCTAGATATTCAGCGAATATTTCTGCTTTTTCTTCAGCTCGCTGCGCCCAGTTACCATCGCTTTTGCGGATTGGCAGGTCATGGTTCTCTGGACTGTTCAAAGATTTGGTAGCTTTCCATAACGAGTAGTCAGAGCTTTAGTAATCTGTTAACTTACTTAGGTAGTTCTTAAAGCTTTCATTCTTGATGGTTGTGATTTCATCTTTGACCCGTTTACATATTTTATTTAGCAGTTTTTTGTCATCCGGAGATCGAGTTTGCTGACATGTTTTCAGAGTTTTTCATGTACCAGATCTCGAATTTCCTTGATGTAGTTCAATCCTGGTTTTTTTGGCTACAGTTTGGAAGTATTATTGCACGCAACTTACTGCAGATCAACCACTAGTTTTCCAACTTCATAGTCTAGCTGCTCTTTCGTCTTCAGGTTTATATTTAGCTCAATTCTCTGTGCAAGCTCTGTTCGAAATCTATCCCAATCAGTTTTTCCGTTAGTAAAATACGGGGGCTGTTGCTTGGTGATTACGTACTCCCTTAGAGCATAATTGCTGAGTGGTCAGATACTAAGTAAAAACTTTCTTCAGCTTGACACTTTATTTCTATCCGTGGTCAGTACGTTGATTTGTCTGTTGACTGGAAGTGGCAGGGCGTTATCTTAAACACGCAAATAAACTTTTTTTGGGACATTTTCCCCTTTTTACCTTTTTCGAGATAATATATGAACAATATCCCATGAGCATCTCAAAATACACAGGCAATAACCTTGTTTATGATTGATTTTCATGAGGCAAAGTCCGGGTAATATTTATTAAGTCACTGCAACGGTTTTTTTTTTCATCGCAACGCAATACTTAATCGACACACGATTTTTTTTTCATTGTTTTAAACACAACAAAAGTAGCGTAACTTAAAACACAACAGCTCAGAAACTAGTAGACAGATTATCATGAAATATTGACACATGACTTTTGAAGGTTAGCACAATCGACCACCGGTAAGAAATTTTCGTTACTGACGCCATCTATATGTCAGACAACCGATGTGTACGTAAATTCCAAATGTGAGTTAAACTGTTAATTAAAATTGCCCTCCAAAAGCAATTCCTTTGAAACACCGCTTCAAATTAATTGCAATGATTAAGTAGTTTTTCCTTTATACTACGCTTTGTCGTAACAACTTCGAAGCATGAATTTCGTTTTCCTTGAAACCGTTAGTTAATTGAAAATTTTGCGAAAAAATGTGCATACGGTTCTAGGGAATGTTTTTACAGGAAGAAAAAACACGCGATGGTATTTACGGTTCGACATCGTTGATCGATTGACCTGATCCAGTTCGCTATCCTAAAGGGGATTACTCACAATTTTTTTTTCCTCTAAAAGTATCGAATATTTATAAGACCGAGTTAGAAGTACATTTATGTAAGATATTGGCGTTAAATTATTCAGTTGTTTCGTAATTTCGTGCGTTTTTTATATGGTTTTTTTTAAAACAATGTTTGATTTTACTTATGCCAGTCAATTTAGTTACATTACGAGGGTGGTTCTTAAAGTCCTCGGCATGACAAAGAAAACACCAGATTTTTAATACGCTTTTATTAGCTTCACCTGTAACTATGTAACGGAACGTCCTTTTCACCCACTTCAAAACGTCAGATTAAATTGAAACGTTGCACACTTATCAAAGACCGATGACAATACAATAATTTAACAAATCCATCCCATTATCCTAAACAGGATCGCCAGGATCAAGGATTTGCTTTCGTGTCCCAGATTCCCTCTCCGAAAGCAAATCCTTGATCCTGACGATCCCGTTCAGCATAATGGGACAAACTTATTAAATTATTGTATTGTCATCGGTCCTTGATAAGTATGCAAAGTTTCAATTTAATCTGAGTTGATAAAAGCGTGTTAAAAATAAATGAAAGATAGAGTCTAAAAAGAAATAGAAACATATAGGAAGAATTTGTCCAAACAAACATATTTTTTACTTTTTAGTTCAGTTTACCACTATAGCGTGTTTTTATTAGTTTTTTTTTACTTTAATTTATTAGGCCTTCTTCTCACAAGAAAACCGAGTGGAAAATTACAACACACCATGCACAGAAAAACAACAGACCACACGGACAGATATGTGAATGCAGAATCACTTCAGCATCCAGTTCAGATCCAGTCAGTTTCAAGCACACTAATCTCAAGGCCCTATTGCCTAACGGAGCCAGAAATGGGACAAAAAGAACTAAAACACAGTAACTTTTTTCGCTTCCCGAAGTTAAAATTACCACTTCGCGGAAGGCGTTTTGAATCAATCGAGGCCATAAAAGAAAATTTGCTGAAGGAGCTTAAGGCTATACCTCAATCAGCTAACATTTCAGATGATTTCATTTCATTCAAGATTTCAATACAGGAGAAAAAAATATTTTTGTCAGCCTATGCGTAGAATTAACATAAAATTTGTCGTAATATTTGAGAATAAGAATCTGCAAACACCTTCCAACGGATATTATAACGTATACTTCGCTGCATTGCGGAAATAGCAAGGAAAGAGAAAGAACGAGCCCAAAAGACTGGTACGATGAAGAATGCGAAAATTTATCAGAAAGGAAAAAAAGGTTAAAGCTCCTTTTGGTGGTTAATAATAACGAAGAAAATAACCAGAACTACAAAAAAATAAGAAAAGACATGAAAAGAGTATGCAGAACGAAAAAGCGACAATATAACGAAGCAAAACTAAAAGATATTGAGGAAAGGTTCGAGAATAGAGAAGTAAGATCCTTTTACCAGGGTATGGAAAAAAATCAAAAGGGTTACCGTGGTAGAAATAACTATTTTAAAACTGAAGAAGGAACATTGATAGCTGACCAAAATGATATATTACATGGATGGAAGGACCACTTTGATAAACTGTTGAATGATGGAGGAGCAGAAGAACAGGAGGAACAGTATTCACGCTACGAAGATGGAATAGTGATAGATGAACCAACAGAAGAAGAGATAAAGGACATTATAAAAAATTTAAAAAATAATAAAAGCCCCGGCGAGGATGGCATTACGGCTGAGATAATAAAGGCAGGAGAAGAACAATTACAGAAGATCATCAGTGAAATAATAAAATTGATATGAACAAAAGAGAAGATGCCGACTGAATGGTCAAAAGCCTTAATCTACCCATATACAATGCCCAATATTGTCAATGCCAATTAATCTGCCCAATATACAAAAAAGGAGATAGATCGATATATGAAAATTATAGAGGTATAGCATTGGTAGATACATGCTACAAAGTACTGGGTCAGATAATAAGAAGAAGATTAAATATATATGCAGAAAAAGTCATAGGTGAGTACCAGGCAGGGTTCAGAAACAACAGATCTACGGCAGACCAAATATTTACTCTAAAAGAGATCCAAGTAACTTGCTATGAATTCAAAATTGAGCTGCATACTCTCTTTATAGACTTTAAGCAAGCCTATGATAGAATAATTAGGTTAAAAAATGTATCAAGGAATGAACCAACTAGAAATACCCAAAAAACTCATTAGTTTAACAAAGATGACCTTGGATAAAACAAGAGATAGAATAGTATGGAATGGTGATGTATCGCAAGAATTCGAGGTGAGAAGAGGTCTTAGGTCAGGGAGACCCTCTGTCAACGACTCTCTTTAATCCGATACTGGAGGTGATAGTAAGTAATAGCAAGCTGAGAACTAATGGTACAATATACAACAGTGAACACCAATGCTTGGCCTTCGCAGATGACCTGACTATACTGGCAAGAACCAAAAAGGTGCTAAAGAGAACCATAAGATTAATAGAAAAGGAGGGAAGAAGTTCGGCTTGGAAATAAATGAAAATAAGTCAAAATACATGGTGATGGGACAAATGCAAGATCTATCGACAAAAGAGGGAAACATGACCATAGTATCCAGTGATGGAAGAGAATATACTTTCGAAAGAGTTCGGAAATTCTGCGACCTAGGAGTTACAATCGAAGAGGGCGGGCACGAAGAGCACGAAATACAGGCTAGGATAGTAAAGGGTAATCGAAAATATGGAAGCCTGAAGGCACTGATGAAGTCCAACTATTTGCCTAGAAGCACAAAACAAAGAATCTATACAACAGTAATAAGACCCACAACAACTTACGCATGTGAAACTTGGACGCTAAACCGAACAGAGGAAGAGAAACTGAAAAGGTGGGAAAGGAAAATGTTACGAGCCATATATGGAGGAAAGAGAACTGAGGAGGGATGGAGGAGAAGAACAAATAATGAGTTGGAAGAACTGTACAAAAGTCCAAATATAATAATATTTGCGAAAGCGCAGAGAGTGAGATGGCTTGGATACGTGGAGAGACTGGGCGGAGGGAGAATGACAAATCTAGTGTTAGGCAGAAGGCCAATAGGGAAGAAGAGGAAGGGCAGACCAAGAAAAAGATGGATGAGTCAAGTGCAGGAAGATTTGGATACGATAAGGATGGGGGAATGGAAGGATATAGCAAACAATACAAAGGAGTGGAGAGGGATAGTCCAAACTGTGCTGCAGAGAAACTGGTGAAGGATGGGAACCACATATGCAATGTTATAATTATATGTAAAATAGTGATATGTAAAATACGATATTGTAAACATTACGCCCTAGGCCTTCAAGGCCTGTAGAGCTTTTAAATATATACTTCGCTGCATGTGATTTGCTTCAAATTAAAAATATTCATAATTTATAAGGTGTTTTCTTGGATATATTAATTTGTAGTCAGAATATTTTGATTTATTTTTTAATCTTTAATTAAGATAAAATTTTAATGGTTAAATGTTATTTTATTAATATATTAGTTAAACATATTAATTTAATAGATGGATCATTGTTATTATCATTACAATCGGTTCTTTTTATCAATTTTAGAAAAACAAAAAATTTAAAAAACGAAAATTCTTCTGTTATTCTTTAGTATATTTTGCAATTAGCTCAATAGTTAATAGTTAATTTCTTCTCAAGAGTTAATTTCCAGCTTTTCATGACTTCCTTTATAAGTGTTTTAGCAAATTCTCTCTAAAATATTCGACCTTAAATTTTAGTTTAATTGGTTAAATCTTCAGAACAATTTTTCCTGGATATTTACTTCTGTGAACAAATCATCGGGTTTAATCGATTCATTTTCTTTGCTTTTCCATTTCTCCATCAAAATTCTGAATAGAATATTTTCTTCTCATTAAAGTTAATAATATTTTCAGCAAAATCCACCATGCTATTCTATTATTTTTTATAGACATCATCTTTATTCTTCCTGTTTCACGTTAATGAACTGATTTATATTTATTTATTTATATATAAAAAAAGCATATAATTCTATTGACCGCGAATCTTTATTCCAAATCTTGAAAGAACAAGTAGTAGATCTGAAAATGCTGGCAATTATTAAAGCAACATTAACTAACACAAGGCCGAAAGTTAAATTCATGGGTGACATCTCGCCCTTCGAAATTAAAACTGGAGTGAGACAAAAGGATGGACTCTCGCCACTCTTATTTAACTGTGTCCTAGAAAAAGTAATACAGGAGTGGCGTGAAAAAAAGTCGGCCCTGAGTATTGACCAGCCCATTAAACTGGGGAGTACCAAGATCAAAATTGATTGTCTGGCGTTTGCTGATGATCTAACAATTTTGGCTCAAGATATATTATCGGCACAAAAACAGATTAAAATCGTAAAAAACAGCAGAAAAGGTAGGACTCTAAATTTCCGTTGAAAAGACACAATACATGACCTGCAACAGACTAAGAACACCATTTCTAAAAACAAAATATGGTAACATCAGACAAGTCTCTCAGTTCAAATATTTGGGTGAAATAATCATGGAAAATGGGTTGGAAAAAACGGCCAATAAGGGTAGATGTCAAAAAATGGAAACGGCATTGAGACTTACACAAAATATTTACAACAAAAAATGCATATCTAAAAACACAAAACTGAGACATTACAACACAGTTATTTATTAAACCAGAATGTTTATATGGGGTAGAAACGCTCATTTTGAATAGAAAGATGAGGACATTAAAAAGAAGGAAAGAAAAATCTTATACCCCTAACAAATAAATAGCGCAAAATACGGACTTCGAAAAAACCAAAAAATCAAACCGTACATGGATATACATAGCGATATGAGAAAAAGAAGACTTAAGTTTTACGGATACATAAAACGGATGAATCCGAATACGCTAACTAGACAAATAGTCGAATTTTATGAAAATAGGAGTAGAGCTAAGGGAGAAATTATTAAATGGATTGCTGCCATTAAAGAAGATCTAAGATCAGCAAATATTACACAAAGTGAAATTCAGGATAGAGGCTGTTTCAGACACAAAGTTAACGTTTGGAAGGTTGGCCAGAGGGAAAAATGTAGGAAGACGGGAAGAACTTGGTCTTACGAAAGGAAAAAAGCTCATAGCGAAAGAATGAAATTAGTATGGGAGCAAAGGAAGGCTAACGACAACAAACGCCTCTAACTGTACTTCGCTATATATATATATATATATATATATATATATATATATATATATATATATATATATATATATATATATATATATATATATATATGTAATGTTAGAGTTTCTTGGACTGCGTCCAACTAACATTACATATATACGACATCCGAAGTCGGCAAAAACGTGGGTTGTTGGCTGTGGATAGGATCTCCCTATTCTTGATGGTATGGTATATGTCGGCGCCCTGAAGAGTCATGAAACATCTGCTTACTCCCCAAATTTCACAACTAGAAAAGGACGTGGATGGCGCGACCTCTTGTAAGTCATACGAATATACAAATATCAGATATTTTCCATCATTCGTACATTTTATGCAATTGAAGAGTTATTATCCAATCATAGAGTAGAACAATCAATTCATAGAACTAATTTTTAACTTAAAGAAATACACCATTTCTTTATGAAAAATATATGGTACCAATTCACACTTGCTGAAGTTATTTACGCATTTTTGAGCAAATCGTAATCAATGAACGAGTAAAATTGTAAAAAAATCTAGGATTTTTGGCCTTATCTGAAATATTTGATGGTCTAAATTTATGTCATCCAGCTGCATTTGTACAAACGAGAAGGATTAAGCAATCTCCAAAAGAGGCCAGTTTCATTTGTGTTATAAATCTCATCATTTACTAAATGTATGTATGATTGAATAAAGATCTTGTGGAAATTGAGCTACTTTTTTCGGGTTCGCAGATAATTTTTCATTAAATATTTTCACAAATTTTATTCCCACTGTTCACTTCATGTAACTTGTCCTATTAAGGTTTTGTTATATATTGTAGTGAATAGTTATAAAGTATTTATATAAAGTATTAACAGAAATTGAATTAGAACCTATTCTTGCATATATTAACCATACATTTACTTAAATAATATTTTCTAAATAAAACCACTAGGAAAAAGAAGGGAACAATCCCTTCAGATTATAACAGAGAATGTTTGAAAGTATTACTTTGATAAATAAGCTGGAAAATCCGGTCTGTAAAGAAATATGCAAAAAGGTTAATGGTTATTCAGACCCTTTGCTAACCTACCAGCTAAAGCTTATGTTTATATACTTTTTATATAGCGCTAATGTAATTTTTCATTCTCGAATATCTGTAAAAGAAAATGTTCATATTAAAGATGGTCATATTGTAATGGAGAGAACGAAAAAGGAGGGTATTTTGGTTCAAATAATCTTTTAACTAATATTGTACAAAATACATTAACTATATTGTACAATAATAATTTTGTTCAAAATTATCACATTAGTTTAAAAAAATTTAAAAATTAATTGTTTAATTTAATATTGGTAGGTTTTTAAAAGTAAGTTTGTGTTTTTTATAAAAGTTATATGTATTGTAGAATTATTCTGAGGATGGTTCATTGTTGAACCAAAACGTTAATAAAAAAAAAAATAATATATATATATATATATATATATATATATATATATATATATATATATATATATATATATATATATATATATATATATATATATATATATATATATATATATATATATATATACCAGGTGTCCCATTAAGGATGGATCGCGGCCGTATCTTGAAAACTATTTATCCCACAGCTTTGGGGAAAAAAAAATGTACTAAAAATGATCATGAGAAATTCACAAAAATATTTTTAAGCTTCTAAAACGATCGCAAGAGGGCGTGACGAGCTAAACATTTTTAAAAATCTTTTTTTTGTGTATTTTCAAGTGTTACCCCAGTAAGAAAAATTCTCAGTTATAATTAGCAAACTGTCTCCTACAACTTTGTCTTATGACATTTTGTCGTAATTTCACGAATAGAGGGGTGGGGGGGAGTTTTACCTATTGAGACAAAAAGTCGTCTAATGTCCGTTTGCCTTAACCGATTTTCCTCAATTTGGATTCATTTAAAAGGCAATTGCTGGGACAATCAGATAATCTGAGAGATATATTATTTAATTTATAAATGAAACCGCGAGGTGGCATTACATTCAACAATAGTTTTTTTGAAGTTTTGTTCAGTTTTTTCAAATGGAATGGTACAGCTTTTACTACATGACAAGAAAGGTAATTTAAAGAGGAATCGTCCAGTGAAAACCCGACATCGATATATCTGACATGTCAAGAGATATTTCGATTTTTCTGAAAAAAAATGCCTTTCCCCAATTGTTGCATTTTCTCTTTTGTGATGCTTAAATACTACTTGACAGAATATTGAAATCAGTCATTAATAAATATACCTACTCTTTCTTTTAAACTAAATGAATGGATGAATGAAATTATGCGTTTTCGGATTTCCAAAGGATTTCCTAAGGATTGCATGCGTTTATACAATCCTTAGGTACATTACACAAAGAGTGTAAGAAAGGAACCATGGAAACAAACAAAAATAGTCAAATTAACTTGTCAGTTTTGAAATGCATTACATTTTCAACATTGCATTTATTGATTATTAATAATTATTATAATAATATCTAACAATGCCTTTTACGAATAACGAGGCCTATGACATGTTGGCGGTGTATTTCCAATGTTTTGAAAATGCATGTATTGCAGAGCGGCAATATGCAAGTCAATATCCCGAAAGAAGGCATTATTCGAAGAAGGTGTTTACACATCTAGCAAGACGCTTACGAGAAACAGGAATTGTGCATCCAGATCCAGTCCGCACCAGGTTACGTTCGATTCGTAATGGAGATAATGTCGTAAATGTTCTGGCTTATGTTGAAACCAACCCCCATTTAAGTATCAAACAAATATCTGAAGAATTAGGTGTTAGCAAGACATCCGTTCATCGAATATTAAGAGATAACAAGCTGCACCCCTATCATGTTGTCTTACACCAAGCCCTTTTGGATAACGATTTCGACAGACGGTTAGACTATTGTCACTGGTTAAAAAATATGTGTAGTGGAAATAAACAATTCTTAAAACGCATACTATGGAGTGATGAAGCTACTTTTAGCAGTGATGGAGGCGTCAACTTACATAATATGCACTACTGGGCAGTTGCTAATCCACACTGGATGTTAGAAATCAACCACCAAAATAGATGGAGTGTGAACGTATGGTGTGGTGTTTTGGGAAACAAAATTATTGGTCCCTTTATTTTTAATGGACATTTGAATAGTGAACATATTTAATTTGTTTACAAAATGGACTGCCAGAACTAATGGAAGATGTTTCGTTGGAAACAAGAAGACAAATGTGGTACCAGTATGATGGATGCTCTGCCGACTTCTCGCAGGTGGTTCGAAACTTCTTGGATGCTTCATTTCCAAATCCTTGGATAGGGCGGGGTAGTTTATTTTCGTGGCCGGTGCGCTCACCGGATTTGACAGTCCTCGATTTTTACTTGTGGGGAAGACTAAAAGACCTTGTTTTTCAAACTCGTCCTACCACACGAGAAAACATGATTGAAATAATTCAAAATTCAATAACCAGCATTTCAAGAGCGGAAATTGAAGGTGCCGTTTTTAGTACTCGTCGAAAAATAAATCTTTTCATTTCTAAGGATGGAAGGCATTTTGAACATTTAGAAAGGCGTTAAAGTTCAGATTCTGTTAATTATTAGACTGTTGTGCTGTTAATTTTATTTGACTGTTGTTATTATTATTATCTTCGTTGTTGGCCCGTTGGCCTTTAAACACGTTCCAAATTAATATGGCACGAAAAATTTGGACCAGTCCTAAGCCTGGGTAAAGTGTGAAGGAAGGCAAACATTAGATTAATATTTTTTTAACTTAATACAGGTAGTAGTGAAATAACTGATTTTTTCAGAAAAATCGAAATATCTCTTGACATGTCAGAAATATCGATTTCGGGTTTTCACTGGATGATTCCTCTTTATATTACCTTTCTAGCCATGTAATAAAAGCTGTAGCATTCCAATGAAAAAACTGAACAAAACTTCAAAAAAACTATTGTTGAATGTAACGCCACCTCGCGGTTTCATTTATAAACTAAATAATTTATCTCTCAGATATCTGATTGTCCCAGCAATTGCCTTTTAAATAAATCCAAATTGAGGAAAATCGGTTTAGGCAAACGGACATTACACGACTTTTTTATCTAAATAGGTAAAACTCCCCCCCCCCCCCCCCCCCCCCCCCCCACTTCTTTATTCGCGAAGTTACGACAAAATGTCATAAAACAAAGTTGTAGGAGACAGTTTGCTAATTATAACTGAGAATTTTTCTTACTCGGTTAACACTTGAAAATATACACAAAAAAATGATTTTTAAAAATGTTTTACTCGTCAGGCCCTCTTGCGGTCGTTTTAGAAGCTTAAAAATATTTTTGGTGAATTTCTCATGGTCATTTTTAGTACAATTTTTTTTCCCCAAAGCTGTGGGATAAATAGTTTTCAAGATACGGCCGCGATCCATCCTTAATGGGACACCTGGTGTGTGTATATATATATATATATATATATATATATATATATATATATATATATATATATATATATATATATATATATATATATATATATGTATATATACAGCGTGATTCAATAATAAAAGTTTTTTTAGTAATTTTTAATATAAAATTCTAATTGTGTGTGATATATCTATTTGTTGCTATGTATTTTCTCTTCTATATAGTTATGCAAAATTTCTAGCATCAAACCAAAGGGGATTAACATCTAAAATACAGCATATAGTCACTGAAAAGCGTAACTTGAACTCATACCTGAACAGAACTTAAGTTCCGAAGAATCAGTAAAAATGTAATGAAACAAGGAGCTGAAAATGTACTTGACTACGAAACATCCCAACAGAAAAATGACTGGTTTAATAAACAAGGCCAAGAATTTTCTAACCAGAGAATCTGAGACTACATATATAAATCTGAGAAAAGAAGGGAAAAGGGTGAAAAAAAAAGAAATGAAGGATAAAGTCTACGAAGAAGTAGAGACATATGGGTTTAGCTACTTAAGAATGTTTCTATTTAACTGGCTGACGCACAATTAAAAGTTAAACATTGAGTTAACTTCGTTAAGTTCTATGAAAATACAATGAAATAGTTCCTTTTATGCGTTAATTCCTAAAAAAAGACGAGTAATGAAAAAAATAGGCATGCAACTTAATTTCCTTCCTTTTTAAGGAAAAGCACTTCTTTGTTTTATAGATTGGTTTTCTGTAGCTAAAAAAACCCCCGCCAAAAGAAAAAAAAACGACAAAAACTTAATACAGTAATGGAAAATGGGGAAAAAAAATCAATTAATTTGGGACACAATACGATCCAGAAGTTTTCCGAACAGTCGTGTTATTCGGAAATAAAAGGTTTTTATCTTTGGCTGTTCAAAAACATTTTCATTTGGCTGGCTGGCGAACGATTCTGATTAAAAGTCAGTTTTACAGGAAATACAGCGAAATAACAAAATATATTTTCTTACATTTTTATTCGGACATCTATGCAGTAATTTATAAATATAGACGAGAAATAAAGAATAAATAGAAACCAAACCTAACGTTATTTCAACTAAAAAGGGCTCATTTGAAATATACATTAATATTTACTTTGTTTATAGTAAAAGCTTCACATCCCTTAATTAAACTGAACTAGACTTACATCTAAACACCAACTCAGTTTTTTAAAACTTCTCGACTCGCGTTTTGTTGACCATATTAATATCATCAGGATGATTAATTATAATTCTAAAACTAAACTATGTTCTATTTACATGAAAACCAAACCCAATGAAGCGTGAAAAAATCATGAACTGTAAAAGTAACCAAACAATACATTAACTATTGAAAAACTTGACTGAATTTAATAGGTCCTTTATCCTGGTTCACGGTTTTCTTATATTTTATTATTTTAATGTTTTCATATGCATTCATTAATTTAATTATTTATACTTTTAATAAGTCTTAAGTTACTAATATTTACAAATTATTGATTGATTAACTATAAACTGGTTGGAAAAACTCAATCCAATTGAGCAACAATTACAAAAATTATTCCTAATAATATATTAGATAACGGACACGGATCACTACTTGACTAGAATCAAACTTAGCTTAAAACCTCGAAAACTTATTCAAAAGAGGCTGCTAATACCAAAGTTTGACCCAACGAAAATAAAACCAGCCCTAACAGAAGAGCTTGATAAACAACCTGCACAGAACTGGCAAGAATTAAAACAAAAAATTATTAAAACTGCCTTAAAGTTGGTCCCTTTACAAAAACGTAGAAAACATCCGTGGTGGGATGAAGTTTGCGAGCAAGCAGTATTAAGCCGAAGTAAAGCATTCAAAGATTGGAACAGTCAAAAAACAGCAATAAACTAAAGATTTCCAAAAAAATAACACCCGAAACTTTTACAAAACATTTAAAACTAAATTAACAGGCTCTCAACCGCAGAGCCTATGCTTTCAAAAGGAAAACGGACCATTAGCTCTAAATAACCAAGACAATTGCAAAGAACTTGCGAAATATTTTGCACAAATACTAAACTGTCCTGAGCCTGAACAGATCTTGAATCTAAAGTTGATTCTAAGACATCAAAAACTGTACAATAAAAATCTCGTCTGTACATTTGTGGATTTCAAAAAAGCATATGATTCTATTGACCGCGAATCTTTATTCCGAATCTTGAAAGAACAAGGACTGGATCTGAAAACGCTGGCAATTATTAAAGCAACGTTAACTAACACGAGGTCAAAAGTTAAATTCATGGGTGACATCTCAGGGGATGGACTTTCGCCACTCTTATGTAACTGTGTTCTAGAAAAAGTAATACAGGAGTGACGTGAAAAAAAGTCGGCACTGAATATTGACCAGCCCATTAAACTGGGGAGAACCAACATCAAAATTGATTGTCTGGCATTTGCTGATGATCTATCAATTTTAGCTCAAGATGTATTAACGGCACAGAAACAGATTGAAATCCTAAAAGAAACAGCAGAAAAGGTAGGACTCCAAATTTCCTTTGAAAAGACACAATACATGACTTGCAACAGACTAAGAACACCATTTCTAAAAACAAAATATGGTAACATCAGACGAGTCTCTCAGTTAAAATATTTGGGTGAAATAATCATGGAAAATGGGTTGGAAAAAGCGGCCAATAAGGGTAGATGTCAAAAAATGGAAACGACATTGAGACTTACACAAAAAATTTACAACAAAAAATGCCTATCTAAAAACACAAAACTGAGACATTACAACACGGTTATTAAGCCAGAATGTATCTGTGCTGCAGAAACGCTCATTTTGAATAGAAAGAGGGACATCGAGGACATTGAAAAGAAGGAAAGAAAAATCATAAGAAAAATCCTAGGCCCCAAACAAATAAATAGCACCACATACCGACTTCGAGAAAACCAAGAAATCAAACAATACACAGATATACATAGCGATATGAGAAAAAGAAGACTTAAGTTTTACGGACACATCAAACGGATGAATCCGAGTAGGCTAACTAGACAAATAGTCGAATTTTATGAAAATAGGAGTAGAGCTAAAGTAGAAATAATTAAATGGATTGCGGCAATTAAAGAGGACCTAAGATCAGCAAATATTACACAAAGTGAAATTCAGGATAGAGGCTGTTTCAGACACAAGGTTAACGTTTGGAAGGTTGGCCAGAGAGAAAAATGTAGGAAGACTGGAACAACTTAGTCTGACGAAAGGAAAAAAGCTCATAGCGAAAGAATGAAATTAGTATGGGCGCAAAGGAAGGCTAACAACAACAAACGCCTCTAATTGTACTTCGCGTGGTCCACCAGGGCCCATACGTGAATAATAGTAATATTAGATAATCACATAAGCCATTAAACCTCTCTTAACTACAGTTAAATGACAAAATATCAGATTCTTTACTAAAATATACACTACTACAAAAGATCCATTAATTTATCAAATACGATCTTCTCGAATAAAAAGATTAATTTAATTAAAAATGATGATTATATATATTCTTACCACCATTACATTATTAATTATTATTATATTATATTATATATTATATTACCATTATATTATTAGTTATACCACAATAGTAAAAGGCAGGTATTAAATAGATTTGCAATATATTTTATCGACCAAAACGCCAATGAAACATATGTAAATACTACTTTTCCAACTATTCCCCACTGAACATTCTTATTTGTTCGATGTTTAGATTTTGTTGCGGCCGCAAAAGCAAAACTTAATCAGAAACCCAAAAATGAAACACGTCCCAACAGGGAAGCAAAACTTGAATTTTTAACCGGTATGTTTCCGGACGCAGTTCCAGATAAATTGAAACAAAACGGAATCTCACGAGACAATTTCAAGCCGGGAAAAACCCGAAAATTATTTTGCATGCAATTCGTTTTAGGCTTAGTTTTGTGAGAATAGTAAGGATCAAAGTAGTAGGAATATTTAAAGAAGTAAAACCGATCAATTCAGAAAAGTATAAGCCATTTCAGAGTAAATAGTTGGTTAAAAATACATTTTTCAAAAATATAATAATTTGAGGAATATCTATAATATACTTTTTATATACAATGCTATTAATACAAAAATGGTGTTGCTAGGCGCCATCTGACATATACATCGTAACGTTTGATATTGTTGAAATATTTCAACCACATTTTTCCTCAATAATCCGTATATTCTTCCATCTCATGACATTTTTTCTTGTTCTTCTTAATATACAGACGATATTATTGCATTTTTTTAATAGTATAATAATTCTTGCTAGCTCTGTTGTTGTTCTTGACATGAGTACCACGTTGTCTGCGTGGCTGTTGCTATTGTTAATTGTTCCTCCGGCTCTTATTCCGCTTTCTCGAACTATACCTCTAGCACAACATTAAAAAGTACTGTAAACAGGAGATCCCCATGTCTCAATCCCTTTCCACTTCGAATTTGTGGAAAAGCACTCCTCCACCACCAATATGTATTCTATTTTCCTTAGTGTCATCTTTGTCAACTTCCTCCATATGATGAGTCATACACTTGTTTAAAGCCGATGAACATTAACTTCCAGTTAAATTTCTGTTTATACGTAGTACTTTGGATATTTTTCAGGACCAAGATCTGATCAATAGTGGATCTGCCTTTTATAAACCATCCTTGCTATTCTCCCACTTATCCGTTTAAACATATTTCGAATCTGCTTCTTATAGCATTTGCAATAACCGTATAAGCTACATCGAGTAATGTGATTTCTCTCTGATTTGAGCCTTGTAACTGTCCCTTGCCTTGTAACTCCCTCTAACTGTCTGGCATTTTTTCTTCCTCCCATATCGGTTTAATCACTCCATATAACGTTGCCAATAATGTTTTTCCTCCGTGTTTAATTATATCCTCTATTATGCCATTGACTCCTACGCTTTTGTGTTTTTTTTATTATTCCAGGTTCTTTATTATTCCTTCTATTTCTTCTTCGAAAGGGACGTTCACTACCCGATCTAACACATTCTCGTTCTGACCCCCCTCCGTTTCGTATTCTTTCGTTGTTCATTATTTCACCTTTTAACAGGTCTTCAAAATGTTCTCTATATTTGCCTAGTTTTCCCTCGATATCTTCTACTAAGTGTACATCGTTGCTTTTAGCGTTCTTTGGTTGTGTTGTAAAGGGTTCTTTCTTATTTTTGACTTCTTTTTGCATCTACAAAACATTTTCACTATTTTCCTTGCTGCTTCATATTGTGTTTTTGTTACATCGTTTAAATTCTCCTGCTTCTATTGCCTTGCCACTTTCCTCATATCAATGCCGTACAGATAATAAATCTAAAATTATTCCAGAACAAAGAAAATTCATTCGGGCATTAAGCAAAAATTGCCAAAAAAGACTTTTGCAGAAGTTCACCACAGAATGGCGTGAGTTTTATGTATAATAAATCTTATTAGTGAGTGATAGGGATTAGCACATTGTAGTTAAAAACTTAAATCAAAAACTTAAATTAAAACCCAAAAAAAAATTACTCGAATATCAGAAATAATTGAAAATAATCATACAGGTATTCCAAATAGTTCTCGACAGTTCTCGACTACTGTTCTGGATTAATATTATCCTAAAAAAAATATTTTCACCGTTTTCATTATTAAAACTCGCGTAACACTATTAATTAACATTAAAAATAAAATTAAAACAATATAAAAACTTTTAATTGCATGTTTCCTTACTGATTTAAATTAATATTATTAGAAATAATAAATTAAAATTATTTTATTTCTTTAAAATTTGACGATCTTTTTTACAAAACAATATGGAAATTAATAAACTATACTTACTATTTTCTACTGAAAGTTCTTATAAATTCAATATTTAACTTGTGCTGCAGTCGTAAAAGAAAAACTTCATCAGATCCCACAACCGAAACGCGTCCCTTTGGCAAGACAAAACGTGAATTTTAAACTAGGATGGATGCATCCAGATACAGCTTCAGACAAATTGAAACAAAGAGGAGTCCTCCCGAATACGACTGGGATTCTTTCGAGCACGCAAAAGAGAGAAAGGTATATCACGTAATTTGTTTTTTTTTTAGGTTTGAGGAGCAGAAACTGCAAAATATAGATGTTAGTTGCGGCCAATCAGAATACAATGAAAACCCAAACTGATTAGTTTAGAAAAAGTGTAAACTATAGGTGGATTAACAGAGAAATAAACATATATATGCAAACTATAAAGACTTAAAATAACACCAAAACATATAAATTTATAATGCAAAAAAAGTTTTTCTGCTGATGATATTGAAATAGTTATAAATCATGATCAAAAAATTCCAATGTATTAATAAAGTAAATAATCCTGTTAAAATTAACATTATTGACGTCATAGTATCTAACAAGGTACTAATTCAATTTCATGGCCTGAAACGTCAAAACATATTCATTCAATTCATATTCATAAACATTCGAAATACCTGCTCTTGTATTATAACAGTAAGTAAACGTTTTATTCTACTTCAAATTAACGAGAAGATTTCTCGAAGATTTCAATTTAATTTAAACTTAAATTATTATTGTTAGTAAGCAAGTTTTATTGTCCCTTTCAGGCCCCCACGATATGTGTATGGCAACGACCGTACACCGAATTCCTACTTCTGTAAAAATCTAAAAATCCAAGATATCGACCTATTTTATCGACTATATATATATATATATATATATATATATATATATATATATATATATATATATATATATATATATATATATATATATATATATATATATATATATATATATATATATATATATATATATGTATGGTATGTATATCTATGTATTGTTTGATTTCTTGGTTTTCTCGAAGTCGGTATGTTGTTCTATTCATTTGTTTGGGGCCCAAGATTTTTCTTAAAATTTTTCTTTGTCTTTCTTTCTATTCAACTATTCAAAATGAGCGTTTCTGCCCCATATAGACATTCTGGCTTAATAACTGTGTTATAATGTCTCAGGTTTGTGTTTTTAGATATGCATTTTTTGTTGTAAACATTTTGTGTAAGTCTCAGTGCCGTTTCCATTTTTTGACATCTACCCTTATTGGCCGCTTTTTCCAACCCGTTTTCCATGATTATTTCACCCAAATATTTGAATTGAGAGACTCGTCTGATGTTACCACATTTTGTTTTGTACTGTTAGTCTGTTGCAGGTCATGTATTGTGTCTTTTCAAAGGAAATTTGGAGTCTACCAAGGAGGACTACCTTTTCTGCTGTTTCTTTTCGGATTTCAATCCGTTTTTGTGTCGTTAATATACCTTGAGCCAAAATTGCTAGATCATCAACAAACACCAAACAATCAAATTTGATTTTGTTTCTCCCCAGTATAATGGGATGGTCAATATTCAGGGCCGACTTTTTTTACGCCACATATATATATATATATATATATATATATATATATATAGTATATATATATATATATATATATATATATATATATATGCGTTGAGCTCGAGCCCAGCTGATGACGGCTGTGAGGCCAGAAACCGGTCCTGGGAGGTACTTGTCTCGGCATGATGACGGCGACTGATTTGAGACGAGCAGAGGTACGTGGAAGTACGGATGAAAAATTTGTTTTCAAATTTCCTATATTTCAAATATATATATTTATATATATATATACATATATATATATATATATATATATATATATATATATATATATATATATAAATATATATATATAAATATATATACATATATATATATATATATATATATATATATATATATATATATATATATATATATATATAATATATATATATAAATATATATACATATATATATATATATATATATATATATATATATATATATATATATATATATATATATATATATATATATATATATATATGAGCCCAACAGAGATTGAGGATAGAAGAACATACAGAAACAAAATACATATGTGGAACGTTGCATCAGAGAGCGAAGTTTCGAGGAGATCGGGGACAAAGTGGATGGAGGGGAGAAAGAGAATCCACAGAGAAAGGATGAGAGAGGTGTGGAGGATCAGAAAAAACTCTCGAAAATGAGTCAGAATGTTTTGCGTCATCCAACCGGGTCTATACGCACCTAATAATAATAATATTAATAATAATAATTGGATTGCATAACTTCTGGATTAAAAGCTTTACAGCCGCCTATCCCGTACTTGCAAATGCATTTAAAGAGGTTTTAATAAATCCAGACACTTTCCCCGACTTCCTAATGGAGGGCAATACATACCTACTGTTCAAAAAAGGGGACGTTAAGCAACCCAATAACTACAGACCAATCTGTCAGTGTCTGTCAGTGTTATATAAACTGTTCACAACCCTACTCAATGAAAAAATCTACCAACATTGTGATAAAAACAACATTTTTGAAGAAGAACAGAAAGGATGTATAAGAGTAAATATGGGCTGCAAGGAACAATTGACGATCGATGCTGTAGTTCTTGAGCAAGCGCGAAAAACAAAACGCAACTTAAATATCTGCTATATAGACTACAAGAAAGCATTCGATAGTGTCCCTCACGATTGGCTGGTTGAGGTTCTGAATTTCTATAAAATTAGCCCCCAGATTATTAATTCTTTAAAGTGCCTGATGGGGAAGTGGAAAACGAATCTTTTTGTCGGCCAACAATGCGTTGCTGCTACAAATATCGAGAGGGGAATTTTTCAGGGAGATTCCCTTTCTCCAATTTGGTTCTGTCTAGCATTGAACCCTTTGTCCACACTACTCAACAACAGCAATATTGGATATAAACTTAACATGAGGAATCCAAGAAAGCTCTCTCATCTACTATATATGGATGACTTTAAATTATATGGAGAAACTAGAGAAAAATTAAACTCATTGATAAAAACGGTTGAAACATTCAGAGGGATATCAGAATGTCATTCGGACTGGACAAATGCTCTACCATTAGTATACAGAAGGGAAAGGTTCAGAGTCAACATTCAACACTTTGTAACATACAACAACTAGCACCAGAAGAATCCTACAAATATTTAGGAATACCCCAAAAGCATAAACTTGATCATAACCAGTTAAAGGACTTTTCCACTCTATACCAAAACTTTTAAACACCAAACTGAACGGAGGAAACCTCATTAGAGCGATCAACGGTTGGACGGTGCCAGCTCTGACATATTCTTTTGGCATAGTTAAATGGTTAGAAACTGACCTTGATGAACTAGATAGGTTGACACGCCGAACATTAACAAAGTTCCGATGCCTGCATCCAAACTCATCTACGAAAAGACTATACATCCCAAGAAAGTTGGGGGGTAGAGGCCTTGTAAACGTAAAAAAATCCCTGTCTCAATCAAGAAAATAGAATGAGAAAACACTTCATTGACTCAAACAGTACGTTAATGAAATTGGTTGCAAATGAGGATCGGGGTTTCACCCTACTAAACCTAAATAAACAAAATCATAAGTGCAGGAAATGCGGTACTTTGGGGGAAACAATTGAGCACCTTATTGGCGGCTGCCCGGCCCTTGCTCCTAATGCTTATTTAGGACGGCATAATCAGCTGGCAAAAATTATACATCAACAAATTTCAAAAAAATACTCGCTGTTAGAAAGCGCACCTCCTCCATATTATAAGTACTCGCCTTCTCCTGTACTTGAATCATCCGATACCATTCTTTACTGGGACAGATCAATCACTACTGATCGAATGGTTGATTATAACAGGCCGGATATTGTTCTAATCAACAAAAAGGACAAGAGGGCTTTTATAATTGACATCGCAGTGCCGCTATCTCACAACATTATAAAAACTGAGATTGAAAAATCCACAAAGTATGAAAATCTGGCATACGACTTGAAGAACCAGTGGAAACTGAGTAAGGTAGATGTAGTGCCCTTCGTTATATCCGCCGAAGGCCTGATAAGTAAGAGATTTTCAAAGAACTTCGAGAGCCTCGGTATCTCGAGATCGATTGCCATAGTGGGACAGCGTGCCGTGCTCTTGCAGACGTGTCACATTGTTCGTAAGATATTATGCTAGGGTGAGAGGAGCTGAATTGCTTTTTCATCTTGGCATTGGAATATCGGCCAGCATGAGCTGAGATTCTACAATAAGGATGAGCAGAATAATAATAATAATACCTCAAGTTAGAAACCTATAGTTAGACCTCAAGTTAGAAATAAAAGGGATATGGAAGTTGGACCAGGTCCTCTTGTTTAATTGATATTTTCCACAACTGGCATTATACCAAAGAATCTGAAAAATAATGTCAAATTTTTGGAACTAGAAGAAAATCTGTTTAAAATAATGCAGAGGGCCTTAATACCACTCGCATCGCCCGAAAATTTTTGGAAGAATGAAGTTGTTTTGGCTACGGCCCGCACTTTATTTAAAATCCAGCTTAGCTGGAAAGAAAATCAATTATAAACAATAAAAATCCGAGTATTTAGAAAAATTCACATATCAATTTAAATAACGCACGATCGTTTTATCGAAAATTTATAAGAGACCTTTTTTGAAGAACGTTCAATTTGTTACAAACATATGTAATAGTCTTTCCACAGTAATGTTCCGCTGAAGAGCTATAAAATTCCGAAATTAAAAAAAAAATTCCTATGTATTCCTAAATATTATTTAATATATTATTATTTATAAGGGAGATTGAAATTTGTGGTGCGGCACCTCTTAATATTAATATTAAGAGCTCAAACTTTTATTATTAAATTTTTTTTTCGCCATTTCTAACAATATTTTCGATACCTTTCAATAAAAAAATTGCCGATTTTATATATATATATATATATATATATATATATATATATATATATATATATATATATATATATATATATATATATATATATATATATATAAAGGGTATTCCATTAAGAGGTTTCGAATGTTGAAAACGAATAAAAGAACGTTTCATAACATACCTGAAAGTTATTTATGGCAATGCGAAGCTGGACAGTGTACAATTATACGTGGAATACAACATCTGTCAATGTCAATGTAAGGTTTCAAATGTTTTGTTTTGCTAGTCTTCTTATCTCAAACTTTGTTTATGTTATTCGGTTTCATTGTGGAATTCAGTACAATTTCAACAATGGAGCGCTACACAGTAGAACAACGTGTTCACATTGTTAAAACGTATTTTCAAAATGGGTGTTCTGTGAGAGCCACATTTGTCGCATCTGGGAAAATGAAAATCCTAGAGAAATCCACGAAATCCCGATGCATGCTAAACTTGTCACAGTTTGGTGCGGTTTTTGAGCTAAGGGTATCATTGGACCGTATTTTTTTGAAGATGAAGATGAGCGAGCTATTACAGTAAACGGAGAACGATACCGAACGATGATTGATGTTTTTTTATGGAATCAAATAATGAACATGGATATAGAGAATATGTGGTTCCTACAAGATGGTGCGGCATATCATACAGCATGTGAAACATTGACTTTATTGCGTTCACAGTTTGGAGGGAGGCTGATCTCCCGGAATGGGGACGTAAATTGGCCACCAAGGTCATGCGACTTGACGCCGCTAGACTATTTTTTGTGGGGCTATGTGAAGAGCAAAGCTTACGAAAATAATCCGCAAACCGTTCAACAGTTGAAAGAAGAAATTAGGCGAATAATTGGTGACATAACTCCGCAAATGTGTTCAGCAGTAATCGAGAAATTCAACAAAAGAATTGTGAGCTGCCAGAGAAATCGTGGCGGTCATTTGACAGATGTTGTATTCCACGTATAATTGTACACTATCCAGCTGCGCACTGCCATAAATAACTTTCAGGTATGTTATGAAAAATACCCTTTATATATATATATATATATATATATATATATATATATATATATATATATATATATATATATATATATATATATATATATATATATGTATGTATTACTATATTACTAAACTAAACATTTTTATATCATCGATATTTAAGTTGTGCTGCGATCGCAAAAGAAAAACTTAATCGGAACCCAAGACCGAAAAGCGTCCCAATTGGGAGGCAAAATGTAAATGTGTAAAAAAATATGCATCCGGATAACAGTTCCAGATAAATTGAAACAAAGCCGAGTCGCCCCGAATGCCCACGGGATTATTTCAAGCTCGGAAAAGCCGGAAAAGTATTTCATATCATTTGTTTGGGCTCGGCTTGGGAGACAATAAGAACGGATAGTAGAGGTTAGTTGCGGGTAGCCGAAAAACCCGCAGAAGCAAAACCAATTACTGTAAAAAAAGGTACAATCAATTTGTGAGTTAATAGAGAACGTTAGTAAAAATTTATTTATTTATTTATTTTATATTTATATTTATATATATATATATATATATATATATATATATATATATATATATATATATATATATATATATACATACATGGTTAGTTGCATGACCGGGAGGAAGCCCCACCCATCCCTTACATTGGAGAGCACTGTTGTCTCGTTGAACGCAGTCCAAACAAGTAAACAAAAATTTTTTTATAAGCCTTACGACGAAAAGTCGGCGAAAATATGGGTTGTTTAATTCGGTACCCTGATGAGTCTAACCACTAACAGACGAAACTCGTACCCTCCAATGTAGGGGTTGGGTGGAGCTTCCTCCCGGTCAAGTAACTAACCAATGCTATATATATATATATATATATATATATATATATATATATATATATATATATATATATATATATAGAAGAACATACAGAAACAAAATACATATGTGGAACGTTGCATCAGAGAGCGAAGTTTCGAAGAGATCGAGGACAAGGTGGACGGAGGGAAGAAAGAATTACATCTAATATTTTCACGAATGGTAGATGTTTCTAAATCATTCCGGGTGTCGATCCGTTGATTGTGAAGAGTCACGACGTTTCGCCAAAATCGCATTTGGCATTTTCAAGTGTTGTCCGCTTCAACTGAAGAGTCCAACTGACGTGCACGGGTCGTTGTGCTCGCTTTTATAGCTGGCCAGCGACTGTGCAGATTATATCGGGATAGTTCGGAACTATTTGCGGCGCTCGGCAACGCTGTCGGGCATCCGTTTATTGATTTTACTACCTCCCCGCCACGTTGCCGCGTTTCTTCTTTTTTCAGAAGGGATTTCCATACTTTTGGAATGTTGCGAGCGTCGTTTCGCGTATTTAGCTCACCTCTTTCTTCTATTTAAAGCGCTTCTCTGATTGTTCGGACCTTGTAGTTTTGAATATTCGCTATTTGTTTGGCTCCATCAAAATTGATTTTATGTCCTGTTTGTAGATGGTGCTGGAACAGGGCGGAAGTGGTTTGTTTGTTTTTTTTAAGTCGTTTTTATGTTCTTGTATTCTGGCCAATATTCGTCTGTTTGTTTGTGCTATGTATGCTCTGTTGCAGTCGGAACAAGATATACTATATACCCCATGATTTTCCAGTCTAAGTTTGTCCTTGGGGTTTTTTAGAATGTTTGCTACAGTTTTGTGCGGCTTGTAGGCTGTTCTGACCTTATGTTTCCTTAGTAGTCTGCCTATCTTATCTGTAATTCCTTTTACGTATGGTAGCAGGACCTTTAGTGTATTTGGTTCATGATCCTCTATTGTTCTTCGTGTTTGGGTTGGATTTCCTGACGGCGAATGGCCTTCCTGATACAATTTTGTGAATATCCATTTTGTCTAAGGGCTGTGGAACATTTTGGTATAATATATATATATATATATATATATATATATATATATATATATATATATATATATATATATATATATATATATATATAGTGGTTGGGTGGCGTTGACGCAGGCTAATACACCGTATTTTTTAAACATAATTTGACAAATCTTAAAATTCGAAATATAAATTCTCATTTTACATTTCTTTATTGGAGTAGCCGTTTTAGGCCTACTATTGCCATGTTAGCTTCTTTTAGTTTAGGTTTCGATCTAGAAACCCGCCACTAGCAGTTGCTGAACAACTAATCACAGCCGACACGAAAGTAAGACATCTTTGGAACCAAAATAGCAGAAACATTGAAAATAGCCAAGAGCGGGACTGATTTGAGAGATACAACTGTAATACTGATCCAAATTATATTGAATTTTGGAAATTTAAACCAACAAGCAATTTTCTAAATTTACACAATTTGGCTGTCAGATATTGTTGTAGGTTTGGATCAACATAACGTTCAAAATCAACAGATATGCACCTAAAAACCAAAACAAACATAGATGACTTGGAAAAAAAACTACAAATTTAAAAGCCATATTAATTAACTACTGGCTGGTTAATAATTATTTAGAATTAAATGTTTCAAGTTATTCATTTTTCAATTCTTCTATTGGAACCTTTGGTGTGAAACACTGAACTTGAAGAGATTTACCACTAAACACCAAATAACTTTTTTTGAACTGCCCGACGCACGTTTCGCTAATCAGGTTAGCATCATCAGGAGATGATTTAATCTAATTCTAAAACTAAAATATGTACTATTTATATAAAAAAAACCCTACCTAACGAAGAGTGTAAAAATCATGAACCGTGAAGTTTACTAAGCCAATTCATTAATAATTGAAAAAGTTGACTGAACGGGATAGGTTCTTTATCTCGGTCCATGATTTTCTTACATTTTTCTATTTGAATGCTTTCATATGCATCCAAAGCCCTATTATTATTAACCCTTTTAATTAGTCTTAAATTACTAATATCTATACTGTGGTCGTGTTCGATTGCATGTTGGGCAACACAAGATTTTTCATTTCTCCCATATCTAATGTGGGCATTATGTTCTTTATATCTAGCCAATATGGATCTTTTTGTTTGCCCAATATACCTTCGATCACAGTCTTGACAACTAATTTCGTAAATCCCTGACTTTTAATGTAGCTCTACTTTATCCTTTAGATTACCCAGAACTTCTCTTAATTTATTATGTGGTTTGTACACAACCTTAATGTCCACTTTTTTAAAAATTTTGTCTAGCCCTCTTGTTAATTGGGCATCAAATGGTATTACCATGAATTTATTTGTGTTGTGATCCTTTTGAAAAGTCGAAGATACTTTCAATAATTTTCTGAACTTATGTTTTCTAATTAAATTTTCTACAATGTTCTTATTATAACCATTCACTTCAGATATCTCCCTAATTAATGTTAATTCTTTGTTGTAATTATCTTTATTTAAAGGAAAATTAATTAATCTATTTACCATAAAATTAAAACTAGCCATCTTATTTTGGAAGCTATGATTTGAATCGTTAGGAATATATCTCAAAGTGGTGCGGTTTTTTCTGAAAATATCAAAATCATACATAATATCATAAATAATATAATAATATAAACATAATAATCATATCATAAATATCATACATAATCTTGTTAAGGAGATATACTCAGAAACAAACTTGTTATTAAAACCGTTTAACCCGAGTAACTCCCTCAGGTATTTCAAGGTATGTGGAATCGGGACACTCGGAAACATCGATGAAACGTCAAAGGAAACTAAAACATCACCTTCCTGTAAATGTGTGTTTCTGACTGTTTCTATGAATTTGGTTGAGTTTATCACAAAACAAGAAGGTAGTTGGTTTGGTAGATTTTCAAATTCCTTTGTTAACCACTTTGCCAAGTTGTATGTTGGAGAATCGTGCGTCCAAAGTGATTTGGTGTTTAGTGGTAAATCTCTTCAAGTTTAGTTATTCATTTTTATTTAATACATAACCTAACTAACTGAACCTTTAAAAATGTTTATTAACAATAAAACCTAAGTTTGTACTTTTGTTTTATTTATTATATTATTTTTTAAATATCCACTACTCAGACTTATATGAAAAAAATGTGCTAATTGCGTAAAAATCCCATAGCCAGTCTATAAATAACATTTTTCACCTTTTTTATATTGTTTAGTATGTTGGGAAACCCCTGCTCTAGGGCGTCCAAACTCTACTGAGGTCGCATCAGATCTTAGCCTGTCAGGGGAAACAAACAGTGTTGCCAGATCGAACACTATGCCACCAGTCCCACAACTTTACTTGCACAGTTCGTAGTTTCTTCTGGATAGTGGACTCATCCACAATTAAAAACTGGAGTGTGAACTATTTCCAGAGACTCTACAAATTCTGCAACTTTTGTTGAAACATTACGAAATATCCACGAATTAAATAGTATTAATATTTTATTTTACGATGGACTGTGATGCTAGTTAATTGTGTTGTTGCTCAGGTCGACCGTTAACTATGAAAAAGCGGGAAATATGCGCTATATAAAATGAAATATAATCTTAAACCAACAATCGTCGTAAATTTTAAATGAATACAACGCCAACTCGTGCTTTTTACAAAAATATTCTTTTGTTCGTCTCTTGTCGCAACAACTTCATTACCTGAATACGCGTCGGTTTTATAAAATACGAATATTTTTGTTAAAAGATGTAGGTGTACGAAAATATCCGCAATATTATCCGGTAATAATGGTGTGGGTGTTCAAATCTAACGCGAAACATTTCGTCTGAAGATTTAGACAATAATTCAATCATTCTTCATGCATACTAAAGTATAATATTAACAGGGTTTTTTTTCTGAAAATATTTCAGAATAAATTATGCTTTTGTTAGAAATTCTCGTTTTACATTTTAACAGAATACAATTTTTGAAAATAATAAAAATTAAATATAACTAAATTTATCGGTATATTTAAATGAGATAGTCGATACTTGGTGGAAATTCATTTTGAATAAAAGATTTGAGACTTATGCCTAAATTTCCACTATATTTAAAAAATATATAACATCATTCAAAAATAAATTTCATTCGAAAATAAATTTTGTTCCGTATGTTATAACACTAGAATGAGAATTCAGAATTGAGACTGTGTCACTATACGAAGGTATTGGTATATTTGAAAAGTTTCCAGCCTTAACATGAACATGGCCTTACCGGTCAAAAAAAATCTGGTAATCTATATTAATATTTTCAAAAGAGAGAAAATTGATTTGTATGTATCATGTAAACTCGAAAACTACTAGACTGATTTCAAAAATTCTTTCACTGTTAAAAAGCTACATTATTCCAGATTAACATAGGCTATATACTTTTACGATTTATTAAAAAATAACTTAACATTATTGATACAAACCGTGTATAACTAACTCTAGGTGACATGCAACTTGCCATGCCCCCGGGACCCAGTTGCAGAAAGTACATGTGAATGGCCGGGAATGCGTGTGTGTAGTAGGGAAGGAGACGTTTATAGAGCACCAAGTGACATCTAGGAATGAAACGATACCACTGAGGTATCGATAGTTTTACTCGATACCGTATCAAATGAAAAGTATCGATACCGACTTGGGTAACGATAAAATTCATCAAAGTTTTGGGTTGCTCTAAATCCTATGTCCACGGTTCACAATCAGTCTGCCAGCCCGTTTAGCTACAACTTAACAAACAGCAGAAGATTATCACATCCGTTATATATGGATGACCGAAAATTGTATACAGAGTCCCAGAGTCCAAGGTAATTGTATACAGAGTCCAAGATAAATATAAGAAAAGAATAACGAAGCTCCTTAATACAAAACTCTCAGGGGGAATATATGTAAAGCAATCAACACATGGGCAGTACCAGTGTTAACATAGTCATTTGGAGTGGTCAAGTGGTCAAACACAGAACTGGAAGAGCTAGATCGCATGACTGGACGACTTTTAACAAAATTCCGTTGTCTGCACACCAATTCTTCTGCGTTGAAGTTATACATTCCTCGAAAATATGTTCGATGTATGAATAAGTTGGAAAGATCAACTTATAAGGCTCGCACATCAGTTTGATCACGATTATACACCACTAATACTGAGCCATGCAAACTACACTATCGAAACAGGGACAATACAAAACAACATAAATCTCTGGGAACATAAATCAATTCATGGTAGATATGTAGAATTAGTAAATGGCAATAATATTGATAAGAAAGCTCTCTGCTCTGGTTAAACAAGAATCAACTATATCCGGAAACAGGATTTTGTTATAGCTGTCCAGGATAAAGTCCAGGATAATATCCTTAAAGAAAACACTCAAGATACAAGTCGAAAGTGTGACAAAATAGGGGAGACTGTTGAGAACATAATTATAGATGTCCTACTTTAGTAGAAAACGCATATTTAGGAAGTCATATCCAGCTTGCTAAAATAATCCACCAAAAATTGGCACTTAATCATGGTCTTTTACCAACTTCTACTACGCCGTATTAAAAATACAGTCCTAAAGTAGTTCTGGAGTCTGACGATGTGCTGCTCTACTGGGATAGACCGATAATAACTGACAGGGCTGTCGACTACAATAGACCAGACATAGTCTTAATAAATAAAAAAGAAAAGCAGGGAACAATTATCGATATTGCTATACCACAGTCTCACAATATACATAAAACGAAGGTGGAAAAAGTTTCTAAATATGAGAATATTTCTTATGAACTTCGTAACAGTTAAGATACAGATAAATAAGCTGTTTTTCTTGGTAGCGGCCTGCTAGAGATCGCCTAATGACAAGTGACAATGAATTTCAAAGAGATAAAACCTTTCTTCTGGGTGATATAAATATCGATTTATTGAAAAACAGCAGTGAGTCTAGAAGATTGAAAGACATTATCAGTGGAGCAGGTTTCACACAGATTGTTGCTATGGAAACCCACAATAGTGGTATCTCACAAACACTGATTGATCACATAATTACCAATGATTTTGGAGCTGTGGAGCTTGTTAGAGATTTTCCGATAATAAGCGATCATGAGATTATTGGTACCGAGTTTAAACTTCAGGGTATTGTATGTGAAACACCTCAACATACGTATGCTCGGAATCTGAATGAGCAAGCAGTCTCGAGGCTGATTACTGAGTTGATGGGGAATAATTGGGACTACAATTCCATTGACGTTAGTAAATTATATGTTGATTTTATGCAAACTCTACATGATGCTATTGATATGGCTGCTCCCTTAAAATCAGTACAACCTAGAAAGTTCCCTTGGATGAGCAAAGAGCTAAGAAATGCTCAAGTTGAGAGGGACAGAGAGTATAGAAAGTTTTCTTTCACAAAGAATGAACATGATTGGAGAATTTATAAGCAGAAAAGAAATATTGCACTATCCATGATGCGACTTGAGAGGAAAAAGTACCTTAATAATAATATGGATGCTTGTATAGGGGACGGGAGGAAGATATGGAGAACAATAAAGGATTTGCTGGGCAATGGTAACGAGCGTGCCGATTTTTCGCGAATCGACTTTGACGCTCACTACGGACCTACGGAGGAGAACTTCGATAGTTTGAATGAAGTAGAACAGAGTATCGAAGAGCGGGGCTGGAGCAGTGATGTCAAAGTATGCAAGACTCACGATTTTTCTGAGTTTAAACATGTTACTCTAAACAAATTAAGAAAAGTTGTGTTTAGTTTAAAAAGCCGAAGTACGAGTGACAATGAAATTACGATAAGGTTAATGAAAAAAAATTTTTGTGTCATCGGTTATCCTTTATTGTACTTAATTAATACAAGTTTTGAAACGAATACATTTCCTGAGGACTTAAAAACCAGCATTATTGTACCAATTCCAAAAATACCAAAGCCTAGTATACCAAGTGACTTTAGACCAATTAATTTATTACCTGTTGTTGATAAAATCATTGAGACTATAGTATGTACAGAGTTGAAAACTTATTTTGAAACCAATAAATTGTTATTTTCTGCTCAATCAGGGTTTAGGACAAAACATTCTTGTGAGACAGCTATTCAGTATGTCTGCGCAACATGGAGGAGCGATATAAAGGACGGAAAAACTGTGCTTAGTGTATGTATAGATTTAAAGCGAGCATTCGAAACTATTGACCGGGATATACTGTGTAAAAAATTATTAAGTTATGGTGTAAGAACGAAAGCCTTAAAATGGATCAAGAGTTACTTAACTGACAGACATCATAGGACGAGGGTTGGGGGAAAAGTGTCGGCAAAGAGGGAAAGTGCGTGGGGAGTTCCTCAGGGTAGTGTTTTGGGCCCGTTGCTGTTTTTGATATATATCAACGATATTTCTTCAATATTGGATAAATGTTTTATTAGTCTTTTTGCAGATGATACTCTCATATCTGTGTCTGGGTATAATTTGCCTGAGACGGTTGAAACATTGAATAGTGAACTGACAATACTATTTAGATGGCTATGCAAAAATAAACTTAAACTAAACGAACTGAAAACAAGGTGCATGGTGATAGGGTCTAAAGCAAACTGCAAAAGATTTAATGAGTTAGGGTTAAAAATAAATATAAATAATTGTGATATTGAAATTGTAAATGAAATTAAATACTTAGGAGTACTGTTGGATCCTCAGCTAACATTTTGTAATCATGTCAGTTATCTATGTAGAAAGATTGGGAAAAAATAGAGTTCTTTGGTCCAAGAGGCTTGTATATAATACTATAGTTTTACCCCATTTTACCTATTGTATGTCTGTGCTGATATCATGTAATAAGGAGAGTATTGGTAGACTTCAAATACAGCAGAACAAGGCTATGCGTGTACTATTGAACTGTAATAGGTATAGACCGATAGAGATAATGTCGCGTTCATTGGATTGGTTTTCAGTTGCGCGGGCCATTGAAGGGGCTAACATTCGATTGATATATAAAATAAAACATAATTTGTTGCGCCATTATTTGAATACTTTTTTGGTACAAAGAGTAAATATGCATTCTTACGATGTCCGTTCTAAGAACAATTATGATGTACCAATTGTAAGAACTACTGCTCTCCAGAAGACCTTGTTTTGGGAAGGTGTTTGTCTCTTCAATGCTTTGCCCGCCCACATAGGGAGCGCTCCTAATGTGCATGTATTTAATAGACTGTTAAATTATTATTTGAAGCAATAGAGTGTTTTATCATTTGAACAATGTTGGTTATTGCATTTTGATTGTATTTTCTTTTGTTAAGATTTTTTAGAATTTTTCTTACTTTTATTTTTTTTTGTATATTGATTTTGTTTTGTTACTATTAGCTGCATAAGCTAAATAAAGTGTGTATTTATTTATATTTATTTATTTATTTAACTGAAGATCATCTGACAACTTGAACACAAGTTCGCCAAAGGTTTGACAAATTGCGGACTAAATAGAAATGTCATAAAAGTGGGACAACGGGCTATATTGTTGCAAACCTGCCACATAGTTCGAAATTTTTTGTCTTAATGCCAACGGAATACTGAGTTATAAATAAATTTATTCCCAGACTCTGAGTCGAGCTCCAACGTCGCCAGGGGTGAATCGGTATACGGTTTCCAGCTTTTTAAGCCTGAGAGAGTGACCAAGTCGATGAGATTAATATTTTAGTCATAATTTAACAATATTTTATTTTTCCCAAAATTATTCAGAAGTTAAACCACTCCGACTCTGGCACCTTTTAAGAAACTAGCAATATTTGTATTGAGATTTATTGGGGCAATTAACATTTTGAGCAACAAAATATCTTGAAATGGACTATACATTGGATAAACACCTGTAATGCCTTAGTTTTAAAGTAGTGTTTGATAATGTAAGAATGTTTTACGAAACTGTAGTCACACAAAATTAAACAATAAAAGTAAAACATTACTTTTTTCGATTTTAAAAAGGAACTATCACAACAAAGGTTGTTTGCACAAGAAGCCCCTCGAAGTGCGAAATGATCGCCTGTTTTCTTGAGATAAATGAGCATGTGGCTACAGTGTCACTAGAGAATCGTAGAAGGGTTAATTCTGAATGGTACACAACCATTTGTTTGCACGAAATCGTTGAATACGCGAGCTATAACGCCCGAATACGGGATCTTTGACGAATCCCGGATCTTTGAGTATAAGCCCGAAAGTAAATAGCAGTCGACTGTATGGGTCTTACAAAATGAGCCAAACCCAACAAAAGTTGTTCGCCCAAAAAGTACATCGAAGCAAATGATCGCCTGTTTTTTAGAATAAATGGGTATGTGGCGATGGCGGCTCGTGAGGGAGGGCGTTGAGGCGCCGCCCCTCCAGCATTTACCACAGTAAACAATGTTTCAGAGCAAAACATCATATTATATTTCCGTTCACCTCCTGTATAGGATTTCAATACCACGAAAAGTAAAAAAGGAGGAAGGGGAAAGCAAAAAAAATCTATTTTCTTCTACGCTCTCCCACTTTAAAAATCCAATTCCAATCCATCCAAAAATCCAATCCATTCGTTTGCCAGAAATCTTTGATAAAATAAGAAAAAATAATCAACTACGCAGGATCATTCTTCACCATGATAAGGCGAGCTCTCACACATTGGACCGAACAACTCAATATTTGACCGGTCAAAACATCGAATTAATGGGTCATCCGCCGTACAGTCCTGATTTGACAACCAACGATTTCTTTTTGTACCTGTCCGTGAAACATAAACTACGTGAAGGAATTTACCACTAAACACCAAATCACTTTTTGTGTACCGCTCGATGCACGTTTCGCTAACCATGTTAGCATCATCAGATGATTTAATCTCTGATGATCTCCTGATGGTGCTAACATGATTAGCGAAACGTGCGTCGAGCAGTTCACAGAAAGTGATTTGGTGTTTAGTGGTAAATCTCTTCAAATTTAGTGTTTCACACAAAAAGTTCCAATAGAAGAATTGATAAACTACGTGATCAACGATTTCAAAATGCATGTCTTGGAGATACCTCAATCGGGACATCCGCCGTAGAGTCCAGATTTAGCACCCAATGATATATTTTTGTTCCCGTCCGTAAAGAGTAAACTAAGTGGCTATCGATTTTCGGCGGTTGATGCGTGAAATGCTATGAAAATTAGTTAAGCGTTTGCAAATGTATATCGATCATCGGGAGAATATTTTGAAAAACAATAAAACTATTTTAAATGATAAATATTTATTTTTATTTATTATTCCGAATGCATAAATAGCCAACCTCGTATAATGCCAGAAGACGAAAAAAACCAACAACCGAATGAAAACTTCGATTTTAATTGCAATTATTTTGACGGTCGGAATATCAGAATCGATATCTAAAGTGCGTATCGTTTCATTGTCAGTGTTTTGCTATCAGTTGAAAATATTTGTTCTATCCAATATATCAACGAAATATGCCGTACGGACAAACTAATTTGATGTTTTGATATGGGTCCATATCCATAGGTTCTCGTTGACGTTCCATTAAAAACCTCTCTCATTCGGAACTAAATGAAGACAAAAAGAAACAGGGTTAAAAAAAAATCTTTTTTTTTCCAAGTTCGAACGGGAAATGCGTTTAGTTTTCGGACAATCTAGTTCGATTCGATTCGTATATTAGAACCTTTGGTATGAAACACTAAACTTCAAAGAGATTTTACCACAGAACACCAAATATAATATTTTAAAATTTCCCGACGCGCGTTTCGTTAACCGGATGGGGATATTTAATATAAAGTAAATCTGAGAATTCCTAGGATACTAGGGCTTCTCGTGATCCTTTAACTTCAAACATCATTCTCTGCACAAAAAATTCTTCTGAATACTCATCCTTCAAGTATAGGAATATATGGTTTTTCTTTGTAAGGATCCACATCTCACAGCCATAAGTGAGTATTGTTCAAACGAGTTTTTTATAGACTCAATGGTAATCAACGGGCAAAAGTTGAATAATAGTGCAATATTTATAAATGTAGCCATTCCTAACAAATAACACTTCATAGAAAAACAACGAAGGAAAACCTTAATCGTGACGCGTATTATTCCAAGGGGTCTGCTTATGAACACCAAAATAATGGGTTAACTCCCAAAACCAACCAAAAACTACTAGGAATAGTAAACTTGAAGAGATTTGCCACTAAACACCAAAACACTTCTTTGAACTGCTCGAGACACGTTTCGCTGACCACGTTAGCATCATCAGATGATTTAATCTGGTAAATCTCTTCAAGTTTAGTGTTTCACTCCAAAGGTTCCAATAGAAGAATTGATTTACGATGGCTACACGGTCAGCGGAACTAAATCTTTATCATAAGTACACTACTAAAATTAGGCTTATTGGAGCAGATATTTGGTTTCTTAAATCATGCCAGACTAATAAAATATTTCCCAATTTCATTAAAGTTAATATTTCAAAATCTTCCAAAATATGTGATAAAATAACTAATTTTGCAAAACAGAAATGGCTTGACTTAGAAATCAAACATTTGTACAGTAAAAGGAGTATGCTTGAAATTCAGGCGTACAATCTTTACCAGAAATTAACATTTAAATTAAGTAATGTAGAACATGAATGTTGGTGTAATTTTCAAAGGAATATGTTCACAGCAGTAAATAGTAAATTTATTAAAAAAATGTCATCTTTAAATAAAAAGATTAAAAAACTCAAAATTGAGCAGTCGAAACAACATATTTCTGAAAAGAACATCAACATAGTAGAAAATCTTTCAACTCAGACGTCCGACAATCCAGAACTAGATCTTTTAAATAAAGGCCTCAATTTTGCTTTGCCGTCATCCCGAAGTGCTTTGGAGGATATGGTAGCCGGTATTGAAACTGCTATTAAACACTTACCGGAGTCTTCCAAGGCTTTCGTCAGAGAGTCATGTAAAAACAAAATTGCAAAAAATATTTCAAATAAAAATCAAAAAATGCCAAATATTTCTAATTTTGTCAAGCGTCTGCGAGAGAAGAATTGTTTTTATTTAAAAGCTGATAAGGGAAATAAGGTTGTAGTAATGGACAAACCTGATTACTTTGAACGCGTTGAAAAATTAATTCAAGACGGTCCTTATAAACGGTTACCTAGGAATCCATTGTCAAAAATGATTAACGAAGTTAGAGATACATTGAAATCTTGTAACAGCCTTATTTCTCCTTCTCTGAAAAGCAAATTACATGTTTCTAATCCAAAAGTGCCAAGATTGTATGCTCTACCAAAAATTCATAAACCAGGAAAATCAATGAGGCCAATTGTATCAGTCATTGATTCTCCAACATACAACTTGGCAAAGTGGTTAACAAAGGAATATGAAAATCTACCAAACCAACTACCTTCCTGTTCTGTGATAAATTCAACCAAATTCATGGAAAAAGTCAAAAATACACATCTACAGGAAGGTGAGGTTTTGGTTTCCTTTGACGTTTCGTCGTTGTTTCCGAGTATCCTGATTCCACATACCTTGAACTTACCTTTAATAACAAGATTGTTTCTGAGTACATCTCCTTAACAAGATTATGTGTGAAGCAAAATTGTTTTCAGCTTAATAACAGGTTCTATGAGCAACAAGAAGGAACGGCAATGGGCAATCCTCTGTCACCGTTCTTAGCCAATTTATTTATGAGTAAATTTGAAACCGAGGCAAAAGATGAATTCAGTTACTTTCCGAAGGTACGGTTAAGATATGTGGATGACATTTTTGCCATTTTCGATTCGAAAAATGAAAATTTAGATGATTTTATTAAGAACTTAAATAATAAATCCCAAAATATAATATTCACGCATGAACTCGAAAACAACGATAGATAGAAATAGGTTAGATTTTGATATTTTCAGAAAAACCACCACTTCGAGATACATTCCTAACGATTCAAATCATAGCTTCCAAAATAAGAAAAGATTAAGTCATCTCCTGATGATGCTAACATGGTTAGCGAAACGTGCGTCGAGTAGTTCAAAAAAGTTTTTGGTGTTTAGTGGTAAATCTTTTCAAGTTTAGTATTTCACACCAAAGGTTCCAATAGAAGAATTGTACTAGGAATAGCTTTAATCCCTTTGAAAGTTCCTGAACAACTTCAGAAGATCCTGGGATATTACATTAACCACCCGTCCCAATAACAGGTTCCCACAGAGCTTGTTCATTTTTAAATTTAATATATTTGTAATAAGTGAATATTTTTATCGGTAAAAATGTTAATGCCGCAAAGCTAAACCATAGTAATAGTAATTACAATAGCCATAGTAAAATAATAATAATAATAACATGATTCGATCAAATTAGTGATCTATATATTTTGATTATCCATGAATTATATTGGAAAATCGTTTCGAGAATAAAGTAGAGAGAAGTAAAGTTAACTAGTAATAAAGACTTTAATAGACAAAGAAAACAAACTAGACGTAATAATAGAAAGGAGTCGCATAATAATAGAAAGGAATAAGCATAAAATGTAATACAATACCTCGACCAGATGGAATATCAATAGAATTAGTAAAATTATTGGAAGGCCAATTAGAAGTAATAATAAACTTTTTTCACCTCAAAATGAAATTCATGTCAGAATGGTTTAGATGAATGGTTGACTTCTATTTTCGTTGCAGTTCCTAAAAAACCAAACGCCAAAGGGTGTGAAAAATACCAAACTATCTCATTATTAAGCCATTTGCTTAAAACCTTCAAAAGACAAGAGGATATAAGAAAAACAGAGTTTGGGTTTTGAAATGGGTTTGATACTTGGATGTCCTCTTTAGTTTTAATGTAATAGTTCAGATATGTATTGATGTCAATAAAGAAATGCATGCCTGCTTTATAAACTATGAAAAGGCCTTCGACAGAGTGAGGTATGAGAAGGTAAAGGAGTCACTAAAGGGAAAACAAATAGATAAGCTATATTTGAGGATAATAGAGACCTATCGAACTAAAGTTATTGTAGAAGGAGAATACACATAAATAGACGAGTAAGCCAGGGGTGAATCCTCTCATCAACGCTTTTCAATATGTCCTCATTCAGGAGTCGTTTGAAGGAGAAACATCCGGCGTCGTAGTAGGAGGTTGCAACATTGGCAACGCAAAACTTCCGGAAATACAGCGTCCAAAAATTGATTATTTAGATACCGCATATAAAGAAAAATAAATCAGGCGATTACTTCTTACACCACTGTAAATAAGCTAAAAAGAGGGTTTTTGATTTTGTTTTTTTTTTGATGGAAGAAAAGATAATAACGCATAACACTTAAGGAAGTTATTAGGCATATATTTAAGTATAATACGAAAAATTACAGTGCTGCAGGACCCAGAGGAGATGGAAATTGCAGACCAATATGAAGAAATCGCCAACAACGTGCCTGAAACGGCTGCTGCAGTAGCACCAGAAGATAAATGTTTCAAAAAGTCAAAGAAATCGAATAAAATCATTAATTTAATGAAAAAACAACATACAATGAGGAATGCAGGCAGTCCTTTTGGCAGGATCGAGTACGTTGAGCTTTGCAAAACTATAAAAAATCATATTCGAGAGGAAACGCGCCGACTCAACATGCAGCTAGTGCTCTACTCTGGAAAATACTTTAACTAAGCTAAACAAAAGTTGAAAAGATCACATCCGTATTCAAATTGTCCGTATTTAAAGTTATATAAGGATCAGAACCAGTCAAGAACACCAATGCCCACTGAAGAGCAGGTACTGGATATCCTGGTAGAGGAAGTGACAAAACAAAGGCTATGGACTCGATGAAAAATGGCAAAGCCCAAGGAGAGGATTGTATAAGTGTTAGGATGCTAAAAGCTGGTGGCCTGACGTTACATAAAACAATAGCAAAATTATACTCAGAATTCCGGGAACAAAAAGTACCCTAATTAAGGTAAAATGCAGAAGTGATTATTTTACATAAAAAAAGGGGACAGTATGATTTAAAGAACTACAGTCCAATAACAGTCCTATCAGTGGTGTACAAAATTTTTGCTAAGAAAATATCCAAACGGATATTAAAAAATATATATATTAAAAACTTAAAACAGCCTTAAACTTGGTTCCTTTACAAAAACGTAGAAAACATCCGTGAAGCAATAAAGTTTGCGAGCAAGCAGTATTAAGCGGAAGTAAAGTATTCAAAGATTAGAACAGTCAAAAAACACCAATAAATTATAACATCTTTTTAGAAGTAAGAAAAGAAACATCGAAACTAATCAGACAAACTTAAAGAAAATATGAAAACAATCAACTTACTGAAATAGAAAAACATTTCCGAAAAAATAACACCCGCAAATTTAACAAAACATTTAAAACTAAATTGACTGGCTATCAACACTAAAGTCTTTGCTTCCAAAAGGAAAACGGACAATTAGTTCTAAATAACCAAGACAATTGCAAAGAACTTCAATCAAGCGACTAAAAAATAACAAAGTTTCTGGTGAAGATGGAATCACTGCTGAAATTTTGAAATCCACTGGTCCAGGTACAATCAAGGAAATAACCAAATTTCTAGAAGAAGTTTGACGAACCGAACTGATTCCGGAAGATTGGAAAGATGCTCTAATCCATCCACTACACAAGAAAGGAGATAGAACGGATGTACAACTACAGAGGCATATCTCTTCTCCCAGTTTGTTATAAGATTCTATCTCAATGTCTACTAGACAGAGCACAGGGACAGTTAGAACCTAAAATTGGTGAATATCAAGCAGGTTTTCGACCAGGCAGATCCTGAATCTAAAGTTAATCCTAAGACATCAAAAACTGTACAATAAAAATCTCGTCTGAACATTTGTGGATTTCAAAAAAAGCATATAATTCTATTGACCGCAAATCCTTATTCTAAATCTTGAAAGAACAAGGACTAGATGGACTACTGAAAACGCTGACAATTACTAAAGCAACGTTAACTAACACAAGGTCAAAAGTTAAATTCATGGGTGACATCTCAGAGCCCTTCGAAATTAAAACTGGAGTGAGACAAGGGGATGGACTCTCGCCACTCTTATTTAACTGTGCTCTAGAAAAAGTAATACAGGAGTGGCGTGAAAAAAAGTGAACGGCCCTGAATATTGACCAGCCTATTAAACTGGGCAGAACCTACATCAAAATAGATTGTCTGGCGTTTGCTGATGATCTAGCACTTTTGGCTCGAGATATATTAACGGCACAAAAACAGATTGAAATCCTAAAAGAAACAGCAGAAAAGGTAGGACTCCAAATTTCCTTTGAAAAGACACAATACATGACCTGCAACAGACTAAGAACAGCATTTCTAAAAACAAAATATGGTAGCATCAGACGAGTCTCTCAGTTCAAATATTTGGGTGAAATAATCATGGAGAATGGGTTGGAAAAAGCGGCCAATAAGGGTAGATGTCAAAAAATGGAAACGGCATTGAGACTAACACAAAATATTTACTACAAAAAATGCATATCTAAAAACACAAAATTGAGACATTTCAACACAGTTATTAAACCATAATGTCTATATGGGGCAGAAACGCTCAATCTGAATAGAAAGAGAGACATCGAGGACATTGAAAAGAAGGAAAGAAAAATCATAAGAAAAATCTTAGGCCCCAAACAAATAAATAGCACAACATGCCGACTTCGAGAAGACCAAGAAATCAAACAATACACGGATATACCTAGCGATATGAGAAAAAGAAGACTTAAGATTTACGGACACATACAACGGATGAATACGAGTAGGCTAACTAGACAAATAGTCGAATTTTATGAAAATAGGAGTAGAGCTAAAGTAAAAATAATTAAATGGATTGCTGCAATTAAAGAGGATCTAAGATCAGCAAATATTACACAAAGTGAAATTCAGGATAGAGGCTGTTTCAGACACAAGGTTAACGTTTGGGAGGTTGGCCAGAGGGAAAATGTAGGAAGACTGGAAGAACTTGGTCTGACGAAAAGAAAAAAGCTCATAGCGAAAGAATGAACTTACTATGAGAGCAAAGGAAGGCTAAGGACAACAAACGCATCTAATTGTACTTCGCGTGGTCCTCCAGGACCCATACATGAATAATAATAAAAAATTCTTTTAGGAAAAGAATGTTCTGCACCATATTCTAAAAAGTTCAAAAAAATTTTTAAGCTTAAAAAAATCGAATTTTCTAACAAATTTACGATGGTTAAAACAATAAAATTTTAAATTGGAATTTAATCCAAGTTTTGTTACAAATGGTGTCGTTATGGTGTCGGTAAAAGAAACAACTGCAATTAAGTCAGTAAGAAAGAAAATAATGGCCGCACATCCATAAATAAACAAATAAAAGGACAAAAAGAATCAGCACAATCATGATTTTCTCGATCCAGCCATTGAGATACAATAAAGCCCACTAAGGGATAATAGGGATTTAAGGTCGGTTTCAAATGAATAAGGACGGCAGATTCGGACATTATTTCTCTCTGGTTTTTTCCTTCGTTATTTTTTTACTGTGAGATGTGAAACTTTTCCAGCTGTATAAAGAGATAAAATATTATCTTCAAGCATAAAAATGTTATAAAAATTGGGACCTACAATGGCCAGAATGGGAGGTGCGTGTTCTGGAAGTGGCAGGGGGGAAATGTGTCTCTGTTTTTGTCATGCAATAAAAATTATTATTTTTATACAATGCGAAATGTATAAAAAAACTGAATTTATTTGTTTTAATTATAAAAGTTCTGCAAGACGTTAACAAGAGCGAAAATGTGAGTGTAAGATAAGGGTTGAATTTTTGGGGTGTTTTAGATAAAAATACTTTTATATATATTTTTATGACGGTGAAAAATATTTGTGTCATAAATTTGAAGTGTTTATTGTGCCTTGTATAATATTTTTTGTTTTTATTGCAAAAACTCATATCTAATCGAAATAATTTATTTAAAAATTAGAAATATATTATGTTACAAAAGGAAAAAATAAGGATTAGATAGATCGACATGGTTTTTGTAACATTGTTGAGAATGCTGTTTTAGTATTTTATTTAAATAGTTATTTACTTATTACTTAGTATTATTATAAATCACGTATGGGCCCTGGTGAACCACGCGAAGTACAATTAGAGGCGTTTGTTGTTAGCCTTCGTTTGCGCCCATATTAATTTAATTCCTTCGCTATGAGCTTTTTTCCTTTCGTCAGACCAAGTTGTTCCAGTCTTCCTACATTTTTCTCTCTGGCCAACATTCCAAACGCTAACCTTGTGTCTGAAACAGCCTCTATCCTGAATTTCACTTTGTGTAATATTTGCTGACCTTAGGTCCTCTTTAATTGCAGCAATCCATTTAATTATTTCTACTTTAGCTCTGCTCCTATTTTCATAAAATTCGACAATTTGTCTAGTTAGCATACTCAGATTCATTCGTTTTATGTGTCCGTAAAACTTAAGTCTTCTTTTTCTCATATCGCTATGTATATCTGTGTATTGTTTGATTTCTTGGTTTTCTCGAAGTCGGTATGTTGTGCTATTTATTTGTTTGGGGCCTAGGATTTTTCTTATGATTTTTCTTTCCTTCTTTTCAATGTCCGCGATGTCTCTCTTTCTATTCAAAATGAGCGTTTCTGCCCCATATAAACATTCTGGCTTAATAACTGTGTTGTAATGTCTCAATTTTGTGTTTTTAGATAGGCATTTTTTGTTGCAAATATTTTGTGTAAGTCTCAATGCCGTTTCCATTTTTTAACATCTACCCTTATTGGCCGCTTTTTCCAACCCATCTTCCATGATTATTTCACCCAAATATTTGAATTGAGAAACTCGTCTGATGTTACCATATTTTGTTTTTAGAAATGGTGTTCTTAGTCTGTTGCAGGTCATTTATTGTGTCTTTTCAAAGGAAATTTGGAGGCCTACCTTTTCTGCTGTTTCTTTAAGGATTTCAATCTGTTTCTGGGCCGTTAATACATCTTGAGCCAAAATTGCTAGATCATCAGCAAACGCCAGACAATCAGTTTTGGTGTTGGTTCTCTCCAGTGTAATGGGCTGAGCAATATTCAGGGCCGACTTTTTTTCACGCCACTCCTGTATTACTTTTTCTAGAACACAGTTAAATAAAAGTGGCGAGAGTCCATCCCCTTGTCTCACTCCAGTTTTAATTTCGAAGGCCTCTGAGATGTCACCCATGAATTTAACTTTTGACCTTGTGTTAGTTAATGTCGCTTTAATAATTGCCAGCGTTTTCAGATCTAGTCCTTGTTCTTTCAAGGAATAAAGATTCGGGGTCAAGAGAATCATATGTTTTTTTGAAATGCATAAATGTACAGACGAGATTTTTATTATACAGTTTTTGATGCCTTAGGATCGATCAACTTTAGATTCAGGATCTGTTCAGGGCAGAATCTGCCCGGTCGAAAACCTACTTGAGATTTACCAATTTTAGGTTCTAACTGTCTCTGTGCACTGTCTAGTAGACATTGAGATAGAATCTTATAACAAACTGGGAGAAGAGATATCCCTCTATAGTTGTTTACATCAGTTATATCTCCTTTCTTGTGTAGTGGATGGATTAGAGCATCTTTCCAATTTTCCGGAATCCGTTCGGTTCGCCAAACTTCTATTAGAATTTTGGTTATTTCCTTGATTGTACCTGGACCAGCGGATTTCAAAAGTTCAGCAGTGATTCCATCTTCACCAGAAGCTTTGTTATTTTTAAGCCGCTTGATTTGCCTAATTATTTCATCTTCATTCAGTGGTAATGAATCTGGGTTTGTTTGTTTAGGGTTTAGTGTTGGTAATTTGTTTAAAGGCTCAGGACAGTTTAGTATTTGTTCAAATTATTTCGCAAGCTCTTTGCAATTGTCTTGGTTATTTAGAGCTAATTGTCCGTTTTCCTTTTGGAAGCAAAGACTTTAGAGTTGATAGTCTGTTAATTTAGTTTTAAACGTTTTGTAAAATTTCGGGTTATTTTTTTGGAAATCTTTTTCTATTTCATTAAGTTGATTGTTTTCATATTTTCTTTTAGTTTGTCTAATTAGCTTCGATGTTTCTTTTCTTACTTCCAAAAAGATGTTATAGTTTATTGCTGTTTTTTGACTGTTCCAATCTTTGAATGCTTTGAATATATATATATATATATATATATATATATATATATATATATATATATATATATATATATATATATATATATATATATATATATATATATATATATATATATATAGTTTTAGTTATATATAGGATAGTTTTTGTTTCGGCAACAATGAGACACGGATTGGATTTGATTTTGAAATTCACGCAACAAACAAGGTGGTGGAGCCCGGCTGGTGATGGCTTGAGGCCGGAGGTCGGTCTTGGGAGATGCTTGCTGGCGCTTTGGATGGCGGATGAAGGAATGGCAAAACACGACATGGAGCACGGGTGAATTTCCTTAGTTATTTAATACGTTTCTCCACGGGCCCAGTTCACAATGTTTCTATATATATATATATATATATATATATATATATATATATATATATATATATATATATATATATATATATATACTCACCCGGAAGTTCACCCGTGCTTGCTCTACGTCGTGCTTTATCATTCCTTCATCCGCCAATCGTCTCCCAAGACCGGCCTCCGGCCTCAGACCGTCACCAACCATGCTCAAGCTGGACACCCGAAAAGCGGATGAAGAAACGACCAAAGCCATGACCATTCAAATTGGCCATATCGAATGGAGGCCGCAAGCACATGCAGCCACGCCATTCTGCGGTGAGCCCAACTGAGTATCGGCAGCTTCAGATAAATACACGACACAATTTTTTTATAGCTTAATACTTTTGTCCACGATTGTATATAATGGAAAAGCTGCACACCTATTAAATAAATCAGTCCTGTTATTTTTTGATCGTAAAAACTATTCAACCTTTTCCTTTAGCGTCGATGACTACATTAGAGTTGCGCCATGTTGGTATCGCATAAGCCGTCGCCAGATAGAGAATTAATTACTGACTATGATCTTTCGAACAATGAGAAGAAAGTGGAAAAAAATATTTTTACCCTAAGAAGGAATGGCAAGGTAAGGTATACCGGTTTACCAATCTAAACGCGACTATCCAATTAGGGATCTATAACCAGTTTTGGATAGTTTTTGTTTCGGCAACAATGAGACACGGATTGGATTTGATTTTGGAATTCACGCAACAAACAAGGTGGTTGAGCCCGGCTGGTGATGGATTGAGGCCGGAGGCCCGTCTTGGGAGATGCTTGCTGGCGCTTTGGATGGCGGATGAAGGAATGGCAAAGCACGACATGGAGCACGGGTGAACTCCCTTAGTTATTTAATACTTTTCTCCACGGGCCCAGTTCACAATGTTTCTATATATATATATATATATATATATATATATATATATATATATATATATATATATATATATATATATATATATATATATATATATATATATATATATATATATAGAAACATTGTGAACTGGGCCCGTGGAGAAAAGTATTAAATAACTAAGGGAGTTCACCCGTGCTCCATGTCGTGCTTTGCCATTCCTTCATCCGCCATCCAAAGCGCCAGCAAGCATCTCCCAAGACGGGCCTCCGGCCTCAATCCATCACCAGCCGGGCTCAACCACCTTGTTTGTTGCGTGAATTCCAAAATCAAATCCAATCCGTGTCTCATTGTTGCCGAAACAAAAACTATCCAAAACTGGTTATAGATCCCTAATTGGATAGTCGCGTTTAGATTGGTAAACCGGTATACCTTACCTTGCCATTCCTTCTTAGGGTAAAAATATTTTTTTCCACTTTCTTCTCATTGTTCGAAAGATCATAGTCAGTAATTAATTCTCTATCTGGCGACGGCTTATGCGATACCAACATGGCGCAACTCTAATGTAGTCATCGACGCTAAAGGAAAAGGTTGAATAGTTTTTACGATCAAAAAATAACAGGACTGATTTATTTAATAGGTGTGCAGCTTTTCCATTATATACAATCGTGGACAAAAGTATTAAGCTATAAAAAAATTGTGTCGTGTATTTATCTGAAGCTGCCGATACTCAGTTGGGCTCACCGCAGAATGGCGTGGCTGCATGTGCTTGCGGCCTCCATTCGATATGGCCAATTTGAATGGTCATGGCTTTGGTCGTTTCTTCATCCGCTTTTCGGGTGTCCAGCTTGAGCATGGTTGGTGACGGTCTGAGGCCGGAGGCCGGTCTTGGGAGACGATTGGCGGATGAAGGAATGATAAAGCACGACGTAGAGCAAGCACGGGTGAACTTCCGGGTGAGTATATATATATATATATATATATATATATATATATATATATATATATATATATATATATATATATATATATATATATAGAAACATTGTGAACTGGGCCCGTGGAGAAACGTATTAAATAACTAAGGAAATTCACCCGTGCTCCATGTCGTGTTTTGCCATTCCTTCATCCGCCATCCAAAGCGCCAGCAAGCATCTCCCAAGACCGACCTCCGGCCTCAAGCCATCACCAGCCGGGCTCCACCACCTTGTTTGTTGCGTGAATTTCAAAATCAAATCCAATCCGTGTCTCATTGTTGCCGAAACAAAAACTATCCTATATATAACTAAAACTATATATATATATATATATATATATATATATATATATATATATATATATATATATATATTCAAAGCATTCAAAGATTGGAACAGTCAAAAAACAGCAATAAACTATAACATCTTTTTGGAAGTAAGAAAAGAAACATCGAACTATTCAACCTTTTCCTTTAGCGTCGATGACTACATTAGAGTTGCGCCATGTTGGTATCGCATAAGCCGTCGCCAGATAGAGAATTAATTACTGACTATGATCTTTCGAACAATGAGAAGAAAGTGGAAAAAAATATTTTTACCCTAAGAAGGAATGGCAAGGTAAGGTATACCGGTTTACCAATCTAAACGCGACTATCCAATTAGGGATCTATAACCAGTTTTGGATAGTTTTTGTTTCGGCAACAATGAGACACGGATTGGATTTGATTTTGGAATTCACGCAACAAACAAGGTGGTTGAGCCCGGCTGGTGATGGATTGAGGCCGGAGGCCCGTCTTGGGAGATGCTTGCTGGCGCTTTGGATGGCGGATGAAGGAATGGCAAAGCACGACATGGAGCACGGGTGAACTCCCTTAGTTATTTAATACTTTTCTCCACGGGCCCAGTTCACAATGTTTCTATATATATATATATATATATATATATATATATATATATATATATATATATATATATATATATATATATATATATATATATATATATGTAAGATTTCTTTGGACTGCGTCCAATAAGACAACGGTAGTTGAGTGTCATCATACACCCAACCGTTGGGTTCCACAATCTCATGTGGAACACACAACCTGCGTCTCCGCCTTAATGAGCATTTTGTTGGTCATTAAGGCGGAGACGCAGGCTGTTGTGTGTTCCACATGAGATTGTGGAACCCAACGGTTGGGTGTATGATGACACTCAACTACCGTTGTCTTATTGGACGCAGTCCAAAGAAATCTGACATTGCATATATACGCCATCCGACGGGAAATCGGCGAAAACACTGGTTGTTGGCTGTGGATAGGGTCTCCCTATTCTTGATGGGGAAGCATGTGTAGGTACCCTGAAGAGTCTAAACATCAAGAGACGAAACATATGCCCTCCAGTTGATGGGATGGATGGCATAATATAGAGCATAAAATATAAAAATATGTCCTAAATTAATTATTGAATGATTCCCATGTATCAGATGGTTTACATGTTTGCCATCCACATTAATGTCCATTTTCCGCCAATTCAGCTTTTCAAAGCCCTTATCGAACTCCATGCAAAACTGATTAATGTTTAAATTTTCTTCTTCTTCACCTTGAATGGGGACTAGGTCCTACAGTTTCTGTTTTTGTTTTATTCCTCGGTAGAAACAGATGTTCAGCATTATACCATCTCTTTGGTGATATTCCAATTAAGCAATGCATCTTCTGTTTTAGCTAAGAGATCTGAACTCATTCATACTATTTGCTCGTACTTTGACCCATCTAACAACGTTTTATATTCCAAATTCCTCTTCTATTAAATGGTTAATCATCTTACCTCTTAATGTCTCTCATCTCCTTTGATGTTTTCGAGTGTTCTCATTTCCATTATACGAAATATCCTCTTAATTGCTGAGGTATCGGATTTCGTTACAGCTACATTATTATCTAACGCACGTTTATGAATAGTTTTTGATATAGTTGGTGATACGGTTTTTTTGTTCCCCAGGATATTTAAGTAATAAGTAAGAGAGGTGGTTCAAAATAAACAAAAAGTGAAACAAATGTTTAATTAAAAGCAACACCTTATACAGCAAATAAAAATATTATTTTTCCATAAACATATATATATATATATAAATTTGTAAAATACACATAATCCTATATATTCAGGGTACTTTTAAAAGCAAAATCCTCCTGTTATTTCAGCGGATGAAATACAATGCGAATCGCCCGAATTCGAAAAAATGCTGCTAAATAAAAACAACGGAATATCGGGAATTTGTCCTTTTTTTTCAGTTAATTCGAAAACTGTTTATTTTTCTTGCCATTCGAGCACACAGTGGTTCAACCAATACATTAACAAAAAACGAATTGTTTTGATCAGAAAAGGTATGTTAACTATAAATTATTTAAGAGCCTATTCTTGTTCTACTGGCCTACTGTCGTCCATCGGTGGACATAGTTATCCCGTAGTGCGTATCTTAGACATCACAGTGCCACTGTTCTATTGTCAGATTTCTTATATCATCCACCTATCTTAGCGATGGTCTTCCTACACCTCTTTCTTCCTCGTTAGGTCTCCAGTCATTTACCCCCTTCATCCACTTATAATATGTTATTCACACTATATATCATAGCCAGTCAGTCCCGCCTTTGAACATATGTTCTCATATGTCTTTTAGTTCAGTTTGTTTCTTGATCTATTCTGTTGTTGTAGCATTATAAATTAATTAACATTACAGGATTAAGTTTCTTCTTAATTATAGATATATTTAGCAAATGTATGTTCAGACCATAGCTTATTTTTGTTATAATTTTATACGTGAAAGAAAATCAGGAAAAAAAATACCGGCAGAAAACATATATTACACTTTTTTGTTTTTGTACGCATTGGGATATTTTTGGCATAGTGAGACAGCCTTCCGAAAGCAACCCATTCCAATTTAAGTTTCTGAGAGACTGAGAGAAAGATTTTTGCTTTTTTGATACTCTATGAATATTGGGCATAATATAAAGCTTAAAATATAAAAATATTATGCCCGAGATAAAAAATAAACCCATTATTTCTAGGTTTGTATCATTTATTATTATGAGATCAATATTTTGTGTATAAGTGGATCTAAATTTTGCGACTCCACATTCAACTTGGATATCACCATCCACAATTAATTTCCAGGCCCTCACGTGGGTGCCTCACCTAAAGAAGGTAACCGGGAAAGCAAGAGCCATGGCTCGTCTGCTTTACCCCCTAATGAACGGCAAAAGTAAGCTCTCGCTGAACATCCGAATAACCTTGTATAAAATCATGGTCCGATCCGTCCTCACCTACGGATCTCAGGCCTGGTTCCCGTACCTCCCCCCAACGTCGATTGCAATTCTGCAATCGTTCCAGTCACGTGTTCTTCGCACATTAGTAGGTGCCCCATGGTTTGTAAGGAATGCGCAAATCCATCGGGAAACTGACACACCAGAGATTCAGACATTCCTGTCCAGACTTCTGGACAAATTCCTAGCGACGGCGTCCCTTTCGGACAATCCGCTAATCAGAGCCACGGCAGCTTCATTGCCGGCCGTTGCCCCAGTATGACCATCCTCTTCGGTCATCACCTCCATGCCTAAAGGACGGCAGCTAAAACCCTTCGAACAAGCGACATTGTCGTGACGTCCGAAAAAATCAGCGAATACAAGTCAGGGCCTTCGGGTCAACTTAACCTCCAGGACAAGAAGAAGAAGAAGACAATTAATTTCCCCTATTATTGAAATGATTCCCATGTCTCAGGTGGTTTATAGGTTTGCAATCCACATTAATGCCCATTTCCCTCCAATTTGGGTTTTTTAACAACGTTCCAGTATTTTAAATCATTTAGTCTACATATAACACATGGGCTGAAAAGTCCCGGGCCTAACAAAGAAAACACAGTTTTTTTGGTTCAAAATTAGCTTTATTCATCAACGTAATCTCCATCAAGAGCAACGCAATCATTCCAGCGCCGCTCTAACATTTCAATACCACTTTTGTAGAATGATTTATCTTTTGCCTCAAAATAGGCCGCAGTTTCAGCGATAACCTCTTCATTCGTGCGAAATTTCTTACCGGCGAGCATTTTTTTCAGGTCTGCGAACAGCCAGTAGTCGCTGGGATCCAAATCTGGCGAATACGGTGGATGTGGGAGCAATTCGAAGTTCAATTCATGTAGTTTTGCCATTGTTTTGATTGACTTGTGACACGGTGCGTTGTCTTGATGAAACAAAAATTTTTTCTTTGCCATATGCGGTCGTTTCTTTGAAATTTCGGCCTTCAAACGCTCCAATTAACGCTCCAATATAATATTCACTGTTAATGGTATTTCCTTTCTCAAGATAGTCGATGAATATTACACCACGCACATCCCAAAATACCGATGTCATAACCTTTTCAGCCGATTGTTGTGCTTTCGGGCGCTTTGAACGAGGTTCACCAGTTGCTGTCCACTCAGATGACGATCGTTTTGATTCCGGAGTGAAGTGATGGATCCATGTTTCATTCATTGTCACATATCGACGCAAAAATTCCGGTTTGTTATGTTTAAACATGGCCAAACACTGCTCAGAATCATCAACACGTTCTCGTTTTTGGTCAACAGTGAGCAAACGCGGCACCCACTTTGAACAGACCTTTCTCATAGTCAAATGCTTATGCAATATAAAGCCAACACGTTCTTTTGATATCTTTTCGATGTCAGCTAACTCACGCAACTTCACTTTTCGATTATTCAAAACGATTTTGTGGATTTTTTTTATGTTTTCTGGTCGCCTCTGTTTTCTGGTCTGGACGCCTCATTTGGACGTCCACTGCGTTCTGCATCATCGGTGTCTCTACGACCACGTTTGAAGTCAGCAAACCAACGTTTTATTGTTGTTTCTGATGGAGCGGAGTCCCCATAACACTTTTCAAGCCATTGCTTCGCTTGAACGGTATTTTTTCCCATCAAGAAGCAGTGTAAAATTAAAACACGAAATTGTTTTTGATCCATTGTTTTGAAAATAACAAAAGTAGCGTCACTCTTAGCACAATAACTCACAAACTAATGAATAGAATATCATGAAATTTTAACAGCTGTCTTTTGAAGGTTAGTATTAACTGAAAAAAAGGTGACTGCAATAAAACTAGCGCCATCTATGTGTTAGGCCCGGGACTTTTCAGCCCATGTGTTAGTCCGCTTGTCGAACTCCATGCAAAATTGACCAATATTTGAATTTTCTTCTTCTTCACCTTGAATGAATGAAACAAACTTTCATTTAGCCATTCATCCCATCTCTTTGGTGGTATTCTCATTGAGCAATGCATCTTCTGTTTTATCTAAGCGATCTGAACTCATTTAACTACACATTCCGTACTTTTTTATATTCCAAATTATCCTTCTATTAAATGGTTGATCATCTTATCTCTTAATGTTACTCCTTTGGAGTTCTTGTCGGGTGTTCTCATTTCCATTATGTGAAATATTCTCTGAGTTGTAGCCCAACTGACAAAGGCTTACCGCGAAAATCCGATGAAAAAATGGCGACTAAAGGGTTGGGTAAAATTGCCCTTTTTTTGAATGTTTGAAAATAAAAGTGATAAAACCAAACTCTAAAATGGTCCTTGATCATAAAGCCTCGCAACCAAAATTAAACTTCAACAATAAAAAGTTTTTTTTTAATCATTTTTCATCATTTTCCAGTTGCTTTAGCACCCAGTCCCGACGTTACGATGATCAAGTGGCTTTCTTATAAGATTGTAAATATAAGTATTTTCGCAAAATACACTCCACGATCGAAGCTTGTTGTTGAAAATCCTAATTCATAATGGCATTGAGGAACTGACAAATCTCCTGGCGCACTGGCTCTTCCGCAAACAACATTATCTTCACTCGTGCTAGATATATACACTCCAGCATTAGCTAAGGCTTATTTTCCGTAAAACTTTTAAATAATTACTAAACGTTCTTAAAGCATCTTTTTGCCATAAAGAATTACCGATCTTCACAAATATTTAGTTCGCTATTGCAGTGTTTATTCTTTCTACAGGGTTTAGGAAAGATAATTTTCGTAAATTTAACAAACGATTTCCACATCATTTAAAAAAAATTGAATTTATTTGAATTTAGGCCCTATATATTGAAAGTGACATTCATTCAAAATCCTTAACACCGTGAAAATCTTATTGCTTTGAGAATGTGAAGGATTTTTGCGTTTAAATACACAATCATTTCATCTACGTATTTTTTCAGGTAAATTAATTATAATATAAACATACATTCTGTCAAAAAAGTACCGGAAATTGGTCAATAAAACATAAAATGTTTATTATTTATCCAAATTTGTTGTATCTCACTCTGGCTCATTCTCGTTGACTCATTCTGGCATGTCCTCAGCGACCTTTACGGTATTGAGTTTCTAAAGAAGATTTAAATCTTTCGGCACTAGTCGAGCGGGAACGCGTTTCATGCCCAAAGAATCGCTTAAAATGGTACGAATTGATTCATGAGATACAGAAAGATGAGCGGCTATCTCTCTCAAACTTAAATGCCGATTTTCAGTCACCATTTTCTTCACTTTAGCGATGTTAATTTCAATTGAAGACGTTGATGGGCGACAAGAGCGAGGCAAATCTTCCACCACATCTCGACCGCTTTTGAATGCACACCACCACTCATATGTACGTGTTTTTGATAAAGTCGATTCACCGTAAGCCTTCTACAACATTTTCAACGACTCAGTATACGAAATTCAAATTGTAAAGGAAAATTTAAGACAAATTATTTGTTCGATATTTTTATCCATTGTAAAAATTGCGAAAAACACTTGAGATGAACTGACAAAATCGAGCACTGTAAACAACATTAAAAATCCGCGTCAATGTAGAGCACAGTTGTGCCAACTTATTATTTTATAATAACAAAAATACTTTACGATTTTGTGACGTCATTATGTTATAATGTTTTCACATAAGTAATGTCAACGGCCTTCACCTGTCAAAATTATTGAAGTTTAATGCAAAAAAATACTGTTGGTTGCAGATTTAATTTAGTAATGTATGACAAAAGGTTCATAAAGACCCATTCTGATAAAAAGAATTTTGACAATCCCCTTAAGCGGGCTTTTCAAAGGATCAATTTCCGGTACTTTTTTAACAGAATGTACATCTAAAATAACACTCTAACACTCACAACGAATGTTATGCAAGTGGTGTTTCTTCATTTGCAACTAACTTCAAAATCAATCTCAAAAAGTTTTAAGGACCGGTACAATAATTAAGATGAGGCTAATTTCCGAAAGTTTCGTTTGGCATGGCATTTCGTGCCAATGACTTTCCTTCTCGATGTTTTACCTTTTATGGTTGTTGGTCGGGAACTCGAAACTACTTTTAGAGAGAAACTTTTAGAAAGTTTTTATATGTAAACAAACTTTTCTTTAGTTCGTTCTGTCACCGCAAATTATATTTGTTACTGCAACTACTATCATATTATATGCAGGATTTTTGTCATAACATAATATTACATACCCTTAAGAATTTAAAAAAGTTGCTAATAAAGCGTAATACTAAAAAATACTCATTTCCTCTTTGATTTATTTGTATGTCGTATTTTTCTGTTTTTTTTGTATTTATCTTTTGTTGTATTTAATTGATAATTTCTTAAAAATAATACAAACATAAAGGATAAGTAAGGACGTCTAAAATAAATGATTGTACCGCTGGCAAAAGAAAACTAAAGAGGTTTCTCGAAAGCAACGAACAACATAATTGGGTTTTATAATAACAAAAATACTTTACGATTTTGTGACGACATTATGTTATAATGTTTTCACATAAGTAATGTCAACGGCTTTCACCTGTCAAAATTATTGAAGTTTAGTGCAAAAAAATACTGTTGGTTGCAGATTTAATTCAGTAATGTATGACAAAAGGTTCATAGAGACCCATTCTGATAATATACCTGGTGTGGCTATTTGTATGGTCACAGATTTTCTCAAAAATGGCATTCGGTTCAATGCCGCTGAAGTTCGAGGTGAAAAAGCATTAATTTGAGTTTTTTAAAAATAATAATGTAAATAAAAATGAACATTTCTCAATTTTTCCATTGGAACCTTCGGTATGAAACACAAAACTCAAAGAGATTTACCATTAAACACCAAAACAATTTTTTAAAGTTCTCGACGCACTTTTGGCTAACCATGTTAGCATCATCAGGGAATAATTTAATCTAATTCTATAACTAAACTATGTTTTATTTACATAAGAACCCTAGTTGTTAACCTACTACCTAGGAAGCGTACTACCTACCTAATGAACCGTGTAAAAAAAAGGATACAAGAAAACAAATGATTTAATATCATTAAAATTAAATCATTTCCTAATGATCCTAACATGGTTAGCGAAACGTGTGTCGAGAACTTTAAAAAAGCGTTTCGGTGTTTAGTGGTAAATCTGTTTGAGTTTAATAAAACATTTCAATTAGATAAAATTAAATTATTTGTAAAATTTCACGCGAAAGTTACGGTGATAAGGTTATAGGTTATGTTCAATTTCACCCCTAACGTGTATTTGCACGGTGAAAGGACGTGTATGTCCAGAACATAAAGTTCTGAGTAAAGGTTATATAGTTATCTTAATGATTAATGAAAAAGTAATAAAAGTTCAAGACATTCAATGTCAGGATTGTGTAGCTTCAGCGGGTAGTAATACTCAAACATAAAAAAATTATATAATGTTATAAATAATAATATTTTGTATATATTTGATGACAGGTGGTTGTAAAAATGTCTATGTTGTTTTAGAATTAATCGTGCTGTTTGAAACCATTGATTTCTACGTTTAACATCACATCTGAAAAAATTTTTTTCGGGAGTTGTTTTTGTAGTATTCGTACAAAATTGTAAGAAACAGGCACAATAACTAATTAGATTTGACATTTTCAATACACTGATGATAATAACAAGAACAAGTTGATTAAAAACTAAGACACTCTGTAATGTCGAGGGGAAATAAACATTGTGACGTCACAAGCACTCGTGTTTTTCGGGCCTGTCGGCGCGTCATCGCTACTAGGTTTAAAAATGTATATTCAATTTGATATAATTGTTTAATTATAAGGGAAAAAAATCAAAAATAGTTTTGTTATAAAACTTATGTATGATTTTTTCATTTATGACATTTTTTTCCAAACCCCAATTAACAAAAACTCAGTGGAACATAAAAGACTTACTTTAGAAAAAAATATATGAAAAAACAAATCTAAAGAAGATATCTCAAGTAAAGTCAACGGAAAATTGCCGAAAATATAGACAAAAATTAAAAATGCTGAAAAAGGCAGTAAAAGAAACGGAATTACCAATCAAAAATAATGTTGTGGTATTTCATATGAAAAAAGTCGGACTCGCGTGTATCTGTGTTCTCGAATAAAAATCTATTAAAGTATAATGTCTTTTTAATGTGTTTTAGTTTAGTTATTTACATAAAACTTTAACATATTTTGAAGAACTGAAAGATTGGCGGTATAACACTCGATATATAAAACTTTATGGACATTTTTGAATATTGATTTAACTTGGTATCTTTTTTGGCATAGATACACTATTTTAACTCCAAAAAAAAGTAATAACAAACAATAAGAGTTAGAAAATATATTTTAGCAGAATTTATTCCATTTCACATTGCAATAACCACATCCCTAAACAAATGTCCGATTACGCAATACTTAAATAAACAAACCATTTTTAATCAAATTGCTCTCTAGATAACCACATATCCACACACTCACCTTGATTATGTCAATTTTAGGTTCCACCTTAGAATTTGATCACTACCTCAGCACCTGCAGGACTTCCGGATCGACGCCGGTTTTATTGTCATCGGTCAGGTGGTATGCGGTGCCGGACGCGGACGCACTGTCGTCACGACGGCGAAATCGTAACTAACGGTGAACTGGTCTCTCTGTTTGCCACGTTAGGCCTTCCCTAAGGCGCTCTCTATTGCGCCCTTTCGCCTGCCGGAACAGTCATTGAAGGAAAATGGAAAAAACGACACAACAACAACGGAGGGAAATAGAAACGGCGTAACAGTGTGTCGTTCTGGCTTATTGTTGATACTGTAGAATTCAAAATAAGCGAAAAAGGTTTTTAAAGCGCTACTTAGCAGAGGCAGTAACATAAAACCTATTGTTAAGGAGTTAGTCTAAGAAGATAAGAAAGATTAAATAACGGATAAGATCGACAGTTTATTGGCGTGTTTAGACAAATATATCTAATATACGTTTCGTACGTTCGTTTCATTTTCTTCATCCGCTCTTCAGGCGTTCAGCTTGAGCCCATCTAATGTCGGCTTAAGGCCGGAAACCGGTCTTGGGAGATACTTGCTGGGATATTGGGTGGCGAGTGAAGGAATGGCAAAGCACCAACCTGGATCACGGGTGAACTTTCTTTGTTTTTTAATACTTTCCTCCACCAATCCACTTCACTATTTTTCGAACATACCCGGTAATTACCCGAGGTTTACCGCAGAATAACATAGCTGCATGTAATTGCAGCCACCATTCGACTTGACCGAGATATATATAGATATATATATATATATATATATATATATATATATATATATATATATATATATATATATATATATATATATATATATATATATATATATATATATATATATATATATATATATACCAGGTGTCCCATTAAGGATGGATCGCGGCCGTATCTTGAAAACTATTTATCCCACAGCTTTGGGAAAAAAAATTGTACTAAAAATAATCATGAGAAATTCACCAAAAATATTTTTAAGCTTCTAAAAGGACCGCAAGAGGGCGTGACTAGCTAAACATTAAAAAAAAAAGTTTTTTTTTGTATATTTTCAAGTGTTAACCGAGAAAGAAAAATTCTCAGTTATAATTAGCAAACTGTCTCCTACAACTTTGTTTTATGACATTTTGTCGTAACTTCGCGAATAAAGAAGTGGGGGGAGTTTTACCTATTTAGATAAAAAGTCGTCTAATGTCCGTTTGCCTAAACCGATTTTCCTCAATTTAGATTCATTTAAAAGGCAATTGCTGGGACAATCCGATAATCTGGGAGATAAATTATTTAGTTTATAAATGAAACCGCGAGGTGGCGTTACATTCAACAATAGTTTTTTTGAAGTTTTGTTCAGTTTTTTCAAATGGAATGGTACAGCTTCTACTACATGGCAAGAAAGGTAATTTAAAGAGGAATCGTCCAGTGAAAACGCGAAATCAATATCTCTGACATGTCAAGGGATATTTCGATTTTTCTGAAAAAAATCAGTTGGTTTTAATTTTTACCGTAATATAGTTTATTTTCTACCACATGGCAAGAAAGGTAATTTAAAGAGGAATCGTCCAGTGAAAACCCGAAATCGATATCTCTGACATGTCAAGAGATATTTCGATTTTTCTGAAAAATATTAGTTAGTTTTAATTTTTACCGTAATATAGTTTATATTCATGGCCGGCGCGCTCACCGGATTTGACAGTCCTCGATTTTTACTTGTGGGGAAGACTAAAAGACCTTGTTTTTCAAACTCGTTCTACCACACGAGAAAACATGATTGAAAGAATTCAAAATTCAATAACCAGCATTTCAAGAGCGGAAATTGAAGCTGCCGTTTTTAGTACTCGTCGAAATATAAATCTTTGCATTTCTAAGGATGGAAGGCATTTTGAACATTTAGAAAGGCGTTAAAGTTCAGATTCTGTTAATTATTAGACTGTTGTGCTGTTAATTTTATTTGACTGTTGTTATTATTATTATCTTCGTTGTTGGCCCGTTGGCCTTTAAACACGCTCCAAATTAATATGGCACGAAGAATTTGGACCAGTCCTAAGCCTGGGTAATGTGTGAAGGAAGGTAAACATTAGGTTAATATTTTTTTAATTTAATGCAGGTAGTAGTGAAATAATAACTGATTTTTTCATAAAAATCGAAATATCTCTTGACATGTGGGATAAAGCTGTGGGATTAATGGGACACCTGGTATATATATATATATATATATATATATATATATATATATATATATATATATATATATATATATATATATATATATATATATATATATATATATATATAAAGTTGATTTAATCCGAGGCTTCAATCTGCCTACTCTTGTCTGAACTCTTCAGACAAGCATTGGGAATGACAAGTGTGACCTTGACGAAACGTCTGCACGTTCCCAACAAAAGGGACACAAACGATCGGATGTACTCCCGGACTAATAGTCTAATATATATATATATATATATATATATATATATATATATATATATATATATATATATATATATAGGGGAAGGTGAGATAGGTTCAGACACTTTTTGTTTAAGGGTCATAAAATTTGACTTTTAATTATCGAAAAGTTCATTATGCCGTTGGAAAACTAAAGGCCATACCAATACTTCGTTAATAAATATTTTTCAATTTCTCAAAAGCCTAAAAAAAGCCAATTTTCCAATGACCTACAATTTTGGCAAAAAAAATGTGTCGGGTAAGTTGAGACACCTTAAAAACTTGTTCAAAACCAAATTTAAAACCAAATTTAAGGCCAAATTTAAAACATCCAAATCGGAATCACAATTCACACAAGTATAAAAACACCGTAAACCCACTGGCAGATCGCAAATCATACACAGCTCATCATCCAAATCAGAAGATGACGATGATGTTAATCGCTTCTTCGATTTCTTTGGTGATTTCTTCGAGGTCTCGGATTCGTCGTGCTTTTGTTTCCGCTCCTCCGATAAAGAAATTGTTTCCGATGCAGTTAGAATGCCCCTTTACATTGACATTCGCCAACGGTTCGATTTTTTTGACAACGGTTTGATTTAAGTGACAATCCAAGAGAGGCTTAACGCACGAGATATAGATGACAAGACATAGATGGCAAAAAATTACGCCTGGATACGAAAACCGAAGAAACACCGGCGACTCAACATACCTGAATAAAGTCATTTTTGTCAGGGAAAAAAATATGCTTATCATCAATTTTCACAGGAAACATTTTTAGACGTAAAAATATATGTAATTTATAAGACATTGATGGTATTTACCTTGAAAAATCGTTAAAAACTGATCAGTTTATAGATTAATGAAAACGTCACGAAAAACTCTATTTTTTTCACAATGTTGTTTGGCAGAGGTACAAATAGCGCGTGCCCTCTCTTCGGAACTTTATGAACAGTGAGGTATTGGATAGCGGTGTCTCAACTTACCCATATATATATATATATATATATATATATATATATATATATATATATATATATATATATATATATATATATATGTATATATATATATATATATAAATATATATAATATAAATCATTTGACTGGTTCTCAAAGCATGCGATAATGGATGCACTGCTTAGCCAAGGGGTAGATAAAGCATATGTAAACCTATTAGGATCGATATATGATGGAGCTACTGCCACAATTAACCTTGATGATCTTGAAGTGGGAATTAATGTAGAACGAGGTGTGCAGCAGGGTGACGCAATATCGCCTATTCTTTTTGAAGAAGTATTCCGTAAACTGGATTGGGAACAGGATAGTGTAAAGGTCAATGGTGCAAACTTAAACCATCTTAGATTTGCAGATGATATCGTTCTCCTTTCACAAGACCCAGAGGAGCTGCAAAGATGCATACAAGAACTGTAAAGGGCCGGCGAACCATTTGGCTTGAAAATAAACCTCAGTCAGGTTAGGTTCAATAACTTCGCTCAGGACAGAAGAATTTCAGTTTTAGGAAAGGATTTGGAGATTGTAGACAGCTTTATATATCTAGGGCAGAGGATTTCAATGGAGGGGAATACCGCCGGGGGGGGGGGGCTGAAACCGTGAATTATATGTGGCTGGCAGGCATTTAGCAGACTCAACGTAGTGTTTAAGAGCAGACTCCCACTTTGTCTAAGAAGAAAAATCTTCGATCAGTGCGTTCTACCCATTATGACATACGAAAGTGAAACCTGGACACTCACATCACAATCAATTCAAAAACTTCGGGTAGCACAGAGGGGAATGGAAAGATGTATGCTTGGCATCACAAGAGGAGACAGAAAGTCCTGCGCATAGATCAGGGACACACGAAAGTCTGTGACATCATTGGAAAAGTAAAGCAATTGAAATAGAAATGGGCAGGCCATATAGCGAGGCGATGGGACGACAGATGCACCAAGGCAATCCTGGAGTGGAGACCGCTTGATCGCAAACGTCCGCCAAGAAGACCGAAAGCACGATGGATTGATGACATCGTTAAGTATATTGGACCCGAGTAGCAGAGGAAAGCCCAGGACCCAATATTATATATATATATATATATATATATATATATATATATATATATATATATATATATATATATATATATATATATATTATATATATATATAGAAAAAAAGTCGGCCCTGAATATTGACCAGCCCATTAAACTGTGAGAACCAACATCAAAATTGATTGTCTGGCGTTTGCTGACGATCTAGCAATTTTGGCTCAAGATGTATTAACGGCACAGAAACAGATTGAAATCCTAAAAGAAACAGCAGAAAAGGTAGAACTCCAAAGTTTCTTTGAAAAGGCACAATACATGACCTGCAACAGACTAACAACACCATTTCTAAAAACACAAAATGGTAACACCAGACGAGACTCTCAATTCAAATATTTGCGTGAAATAATCATGGAAAATGAGTTGGAAAAAGCGACCAATAAGGCTAGATGTCAAAAAATGGAAACGTCATTGAGACTTACACAAAATATATACAACAAAAAATGCATATCTAAAAACACAAAACTGAGACATTGCAACAGAGTAATTAAGCCAGAATGTCTATATGGGGCAGAAACGTTCATTTTGAATAGAAAGAGGGACATCGAGGACATTGAAAAGAAGGAAAGAAAAATCCTAGGCCCCAAATAAATAACACAACATACCAACTTCGAGAAAACCAAGAAATCAAATAATACACAGATATACATAGCGATATGAGAAAAAGAAGATTTAAGTTTTACGGACACATACAACGGATGAATCCGAGTAGGCTAACTAGACAAATTGTCGAATTTTATGAAAATAGGAGTAGAGCTAAAGTAGAAATAATTAAATGGATTGCGGCAATTAAAGAGGACCTAAGGTCAACAAATATTACACAAAGTGAAATTCAGGATAGAGACTGTTTCAGACACAAGGTTTGGAAGGTTGGCCAGAGAGAAAAATGTAAGAAGACTGGAACGACTATGGGAAAAAAGCCCATAGCGAAAGAATGAAATTAGTATGGGCGCAAGGGAAGGCTAAAAGCAATAAACGCCTCTTCAGTTAAGTTCTCTTAATTGTACTTCGCGTGGTCCACCAGGGCCCATACATGAATAACAATAGTAATAACAATAATAATAATAATATAATCAGTCAAATAAAATAGCGAGAAAAGCAAAAATAATTGTCAATAAATCTGGCATTGACTTCGATGGCTCAAACCTGACAGAAAAATTGTTGGATCTAAAAGATCGGTTTAGGTAAAAAGCTAAATCGAAAGGAGCCAGGCTAGAAAGATATAATAAACTAGAAAAGCGAAAACATCAAAATTCGGTATTTGCAAATAGCCAAAAGAAATTTTATATAGAACTCGAAGCAGAAGGTAACAAGCAAGTCAAAACTTAAGAATATAGATGTGTCTTCCTTTGCGGAATATTGGAGATCGGTTTGGAAAAAATCAGACGGCTACGAAAAATTGGCTCCTTGGCTTAAAACCATTCAAGAACACACAAATGCTCTCCCAGATATGAGGAAGTCTAACGATTTCACAGGAAGACTCAAAACTGGAGGGCACCTGGACCAGATGGATTGCATAACTTCTGGATTAAAAGTTTTACGGCCGCTTATCCCGTAGTTGCAAATGCATTTAAAGAGGTTTTAATAGATCCCAACACTTTCCCCGACTTCCTAATGGAGGGCAATGCATACCTACTGTTCAAAAAAGGGGACGTTAAGCAACCCAATAACTACAGACCAATTACATGTCTGTCGGTGTTATATGTTTATATAACACCGAACAGTTTTGTTCGCAGCCCTACTCAATGAAAAAATCTACCAACATTGTGATAAAAACATTTTTGAAGAAGAACAGAAAGGATGTATAAGAGCAAGTATGGGCTGCAAGAAACAATTGACGATCGATGCTCTAGTTCTTGAACAAGCGCGAAAAAGAAAACGCAAATTAAATATCTGCTATATAGACTACAAGAAAGCATTCGATAATGTCCCTCACGATGGGCTGGTTGAGGATCAGAATTTCTATAAAATTAGCCCCCAGATTATTAATTCTATAAAGTGCCTGATGGGGAAGTAGAAAACGAATCTTTTTGTCGGCCAACAATGCATTGCTGCTACAAATATCGAGAGGGGAATTTTTCAGAGAGATTTCCTTTTTCCAATTTGGTTCTGTCTAGCATTGAACCCTTTGTCCACACTACTCAACAACAACAATATTAGATATAAACTTAACATGAGGAATCTAAGAAAGCTCTCTCATCTACTACATATGGATGACCTTAAATTATATGGAGAAACTAGAGAAAAATTAAACTAATTGATAAAAACGGTTGAAGCATTCAGTAGGGATATCAGAATGTCATTCGGACTGGACAAATGTTCTACCATTAGTATACAGAAGAGAAAGGTTCAGAGTCAGCATTCAACACTTTGTAACATACAACAACTAGCACCAGAAAAATCCTACAAATATTTAGAAAAACCCCAAAAGCATAAACTTGATCATAACCAGTTAAAGGACTTTTCCACTCTATACCAAAACAGACTTACAAAACTTTTAAACACCAAACTGAACAGTGGAAACCTCATTAAAGCGATCAACGGTTGGGCTGTGCCAACTCTGACATATTCTTTTGGCATTGTTAAATGGTCAGAAACTGACCTTGATGAACTTGATAAGTTGACACGCCTAACATTAACAAAGGTCCGATGCCTGCATCCAAACTCATCTACGAAAAGACTACACATCCCAAGAAAGTTGGGGCGTAGAGACCTTGTAAACGTAAAAAATCTCTGTCTCAATTAAGAAAATAGAATGAGAAAACACTTCATTGATTCAAACAGTACGTTAATGAAATTGGTTGCAAATGAGGACCGGGGTTTCACCCCACTGAACCTAAATAAACGAAATCGTATTGATAACAGAACAACACTCACGGATTGCGTTCGAGAATGGAAAGGACATACATTACACGGAAGGTTTCCTAAGTCACTCGAAGATGACACCATTGACGAACAATTGTGTCTGAAGTGACCGATGGACTCTTGTACTCAGAAACAGAAGGTTTCGCGATATCTATTCAAGATAGGGTAACAAGAACAAAAAACTATGAAAAGCACATACTGCTTTGGACGTAGTCGATAAGTGCAGGAAATGCGGTACTTTGGGGGAAACAATTGAGCACCTTATTGGCGGTTGCCCGGCCCTTGCTTCTAATGCTTATTTAGGACGGCATAATCAGCTGGCAAAAATTATACATCAACAAATTGCAAAAAAATACTCGCTATTAGAAAGCGCACCTCCTCCATATTATAAGTACTCGCCTTCTCCTGTACTTGAATCATCCGATACCATTCTTTACTGGGACAGACCAATCACTACTGATCGAACGGTTGATTATAACAGGCCGGATATTGTTCTAATCAACAAAAAGGACAAGAGGGCTTTTATAATTGACATCATAGTGCCGCTATCTCACAACATTAGAAAAACTGAGATAGAAAAATCCACAATCCCCAAGTATGAAAATCTGGCATACGACTTGAAGAACCAGTGGAAACTGAGTAAGGTAGATGTGGTGCCCTTCGTTATATCCGCCGATGGCCTGATAAGTAAGAGATTTTAACAGAACTTCGAGAGCCTCGGTATCTCGAGATCGATTGCCATAGTGGGACAGCGTGACGTGCTCTTGCAGACGTGTCACATTGTTCGTAAAATATTATGCTAGGGTGAGAGGAGCTAAATTGCTTTTTCATCTTAGCATTAGAATATCGGCCAGCATGAGCTGAGATTCTACAGTAAGGATGAGCAGAAGAATAATAATATATATATATATATATATATATATATATATATATATATATATATATATATATATATATATATATATATATATATATATATATATATATATATATATATTATATATATATATATATATATATATATATATATATATATATATATATATATATATATATATATATATATATATATGAGAAAACGCAACCTAAACACCTGCTATATAGACTACAGGAAAGCCTTCTATAGTGTTCTACACGATTGGTTACTAGTCCTGAAGAATTATAAAATAAGACCTACCATCATTAACTCCTTAAGGTGCCTGATATGGAAATGGAAACAAATCACTTTATCGATCAACAATGCATTACAACTGCGAATATCGAGAGAGGAATTTTTCAGGGAGATTCCCTTTCTCCATTTTGGTTTTGTCTAGCCCTAAACCCTATGTCCACATTACTGAGCAACAGTAATATAGGATATAAACTAAACATGAGGAATCCACGAAAGCTCTCGCACCCACTATATATGGATGACCTTAAACTCTATGGAGAAACTAGAGGAAAACTAAACTCCTTAATAAAAATGGTCGAAGAATTTAGTAGGGATATCAAGATGTCGTTCGGACTTGATAAATGCCCTACCATTAGCATTCAGAAAGGAATAGTCAATAATCAACATTCAACACACTGTAACATACAACAACTGGCACCATAAGAATCCTATAAATATTTAGGTATACCTCAAAACGAGAAATTTAACCATAGCCAGTTAAAGAAAGACTTTTCTACTATGTACGAAAAGAGGCTTACAAAACTTTTAAATGCCAAACTGAACGGTGAAAACCTTTTTAGAACTCTTTAACTTATGCATTAATGAAAATTATTTTCAATTTAATGACGTTTTTTACAAACAAAAGGATGGTCTAGTGATGGGTTCCCCACTAAGCCCTTTATTATCAGAACTGTTTATGTCAAACTTTTTTAAAAACCGATAAAGCAAAAAATGTATTGTTTTGGTTTAGATATGTAAACGACATTTTGGTTTATTATACTGGAAATGACAGACAAATAGAAGGAACATTAAAGCATTTAAATTGTATCCATCCAAAAATAAAATGTACACTAGAAAAAGAACAAAACCAAACCATAAATTTTCTGGACCTTTCAATATCCAAACAAAATACTAAACTAGAATTTAATATTCATAGAAAACCCACATACTCACATATAACAATTACAAAACAATCAATCCACCCTCCATTACACATAAATATGCTGCATATAAGTCTATGATCCATCGAGTTTTCACAATTCCACTATCTGAAAATAATAGAAAAATAGAACAGCAAAAAATAAAACTAATAGCACAAAATAAGGGTTTCAAAGAAAAAGAAATTAATTTCATTCTATCTAATTCATTCTAATTCATCAAGTATATCCAAAAGTAAAACAAACAAATGAGAAAAAGTACTGTAAAATTTCCTATTTCGGTCTAATTTCAAAACAAATAGCTCGCTATTTGAGGAAATATAATTTGCAAATAGCGTTTAAAACCACCCAGTCAAGCAGTAAATTAGTTTTTAATGCCAAAGATAAAACACCAGCAAATACAAAATCTGGAGTTTATAGGTTAAGTTGCAACTAGTGCAGTAGCTGCTATGTTGGACAAACCGGCAGAAATTTTCAGACCAGATACAAAGAACATAAATCTGCATACATATTAAAGAAACAACACTCTAATTTTGCGAATCATTTCATAGATACCGGACATAAATTTCCCGAGATTACAAATTCGAAAATTTTACATACAGCGCCCAAAAGCAAAAAATTAAACATTTTAGAAGCTATTGAAATGTATAAATATAATAAAGATCCGTCTAGACAGCTATTAAACGATCAGACGGATCTCCGAAATTCCCCACTATTTAAAATATTGTTAAAAATTAACCACAATAAAAGTATAAAATTAGGTACATAGAATAGATAAACAAGTCTGAGTATTGCCTTCACAGAGTGCAGACGTATTCAGAAGAGAAATAAAATGAGGTTATATCTCGAAAAACGTGGTAAAGTTGCACAATGTTACGCAATCGTTTGCAAATTTTGTAGGCGTTTTGTGCGATATTGTATAACGTGAATTAAAAAGTGACGATGGCAGACCCCAAGGGGGTTCACCATCACGAAGGATGCTTTTAACGCATTGCAGCGTTCATTAGCAGCAAAAGACAAACGCATCGCGACGTTAGAAGAACAAGCGCAACACACGAAGCAGAATAATGAAGATGCTTACCTTGAATTGGATGATCTCAGGGACGAGAATCAAGTCCAATTGGAGACGATTGAAGATCTCAAGAAAGAAATTGAAAGTTTGAGAAGACAACTAGCTGACGTCAAGAACAAGAACAAGCCAGAGGCTTTTCTCAAAGCCGATGGCAGTGGAAAAAAAGAAATTACTGACGATGAAGCTGACTGGACGTCGGCATCAGAGTCTGACTATGGTCTCAGGCGCAAACACACCAAAAAACCGACGAAGAGAGTTGCGAAGCCGGGGAAAGAGGGCTTTCCTCCCCTCAAGAAACCGGCTAGTGAAAGCCCTTCGCACGGCCCAATATTCAAGAAACCAACGTCTCCAAAGCAAAAGGAGACTGCCAAACGTCAGGAAGCTAGCGGAACCGCAAAGAATGCGACCCAGAAGAGCGACAAAATTCCACAGGTGGTCCTTAGAGACAAGGCGGATTATTTACAAATTCTTCGACTGTGTAAGGAGAAGGACATCAATCTTGGAACATCAACAACCAAACCCAATGGAGTTATGGTCAGGCCACGAACTTCAGATGACTACAGAGCACTCACCAGTTTACTCGACGAACGACAGTACAAGTACCACTCGTTCTGCACTCCCGATGAACGCAATTTACGCGTCATCATCAGGGGTTTAGTGGAAGCGATTCCGGCAGCCACAGTGAGGGAAGAATTGCTCGGCCTGGGTTACCATCCGATCCACGTCGAACGATGGAACACCAGTAAAGGAACGCCGATGGCTTTGATACAAGTAGTCATCCCTAAGGAGGAGAGGGAAATATTCGACTTGAAGACACTGTTCGATCAAGAAATAACAGTTCAAGGACAAAAATCAAATGGCCGAATTGTGCAGTGCTATAACTGCCAACAGTTCGGTCATTCTGCGAAGAAATGCCCCGCAGATCCAGCGTGCGTCAAGTGTGCCGAACGACATCCATCCAGGGAATGTAAGAAGGATAAGAAGAGTCCAGCCACCTGCAGCAACTGTGGAGGCTCGCACACTGCAAGCTTCCAGGGCTGTCCGGCCAGACCAACCAGCAACCAGGCAGCGAGAAGATCAGCTAACATAACAAAAAGGGCCTTTTCAGGTCCGCCAGTCAATAAAGTTATTCCCTCACCAACCTTCATGTGGGGGTCTCAGCGGAACACGGTTCCAGCCACCCTGCCCGCTCCACAAGCGAATAATCCCTTCTCCGAGCTTGTGGGGCAACTAATGGGACAACTGGTTAGCCAATTTCAGGCCCAGATGTCCACCGCCCTCCAAACGCTCCTTGGAGGGCAGCAAAACTAATTCCGTGATCGTCCTCAACCTCAGGCAGCAGGCCCATGGGACCCGAACTTCTCGGGGTTTTCCAGCCTGCATAAGACCCTATCAGAAACCGCCATCAAAGTCCCTATGTCCCGTCTTCAGATGGCGGACTGACGGCTCCCGCTGGCCGTCAGCCCGGCATTTGGTCGCGGACTCAGTCACATTCCGATGAAGACGAAAAGTCTAAATTTTAAATTAACCTCCACAAAGTTCCCCTGGACTTCGAGAAAAACAATAATCTTAGATCAAACTTACGCTTTTCAGTGGGTAAGTTTGATATCATATCACAAGGGGTAGATAGAGCCTCAAAAAGGGATAAAGTCGGTACCCGTTTCGGGATAAATAATTCGAACAAGGGTAAGGGCCTCTTCGGCCAACCCGAAAACCAGGGTGAGAAAGCGGTAGATAAACAACTGTAAAACCTTAGTTTTAAAGTAGTGTTTGAGAATATAACATCGTTTTACGAAACTATAGTCACACAAATTTTGTGTAAAAATGAAAGTGATAAATAACAAGTAAAAAATTGCTTATATATATATATATATATATATATATATATATATATATATATATATATATATATATATATATATATATATATATATATAACGACAAACCTGATAAACCTGATTTACATTTCCATTGATTTGTTAGCAACTGAATAAAATTTCCATTAAGAGAAGCCAGTTTACCTGGAAACAACACATAACATACTACTGAAATTTCCGTAATGGAATCCAATTTGATACGTGTAATAACATAAACTGAGAGACTTACCTGTAGTGAATCGTTGAATTTCCAGTGTTCAAAATATAATTATGTGAAATCGTATAATTTTATAGCACGAAAACAAATAATTTAATGTTTATTGTATGATCTCTTTATCGTCTTATGAGTATGCCATTGAGGTTTTACATTCTTGTATAGTCTTTCACACAGTTTTTTTTTTAATTTGGAATTAAAGAAAATATATATTTGAAAATTTTGTATACCAATTTTATTGGTATACCAATTGAAATACAAAATTTTGTATTTCAATTTTGTTCAAAAATTGTTTGTATTTATTTCAGATTACTTAAGCAACAGAAATTAAAATCTGTTAATCAAAATACTGTTTGCTGGACATTTTTCTTTATTTGATGTTGAAGTTACGACATATTAAATTGAATTTAACCCAATGTGTAATTCAATTATATCCTGATACAGGAAACCCGCAACTCCTTTCGCCAATAGATTTTTTTTCTGATGATTTTTGTCGCGTATCGTTGAGCTTTTTAAAAAGTCCTCGAACAAAATTAATTGCATATAAGAAAAGTAACTTTTTCTACAGTTGTTGCGCATCCGACTAAGCTTGGCGAATCACAGAAGTCACTACTGCTCTCCTACCGGCGAACCTTCTTCGACCTAGGAGTGGGGGCGTGAGTGACGTTGCGTCATCCAAAACTAGTTCGGTCAGTTACGCATGAGATGCTAAAGTACGCGGGTCTGTGTCGCTCTACTATAGTGAAGTCAAAATATACATACACAACTACAGATTTTCCTTATGTCTGCCTCTGGTAGTTCTCGTCGTAAGTGCTTAAACAGCCCTGATTCATTTTGTTATATATGGACGAAGAGGACACGTGGAACGAAGTGGACGAAGAGAACACGTAATAAATTTTCGTTTGGTATACCAATGGTTTGACGAGAGCCCAAAGATCACTTAAGTGATTGCTACTTTTGAATAGTGAAAACATCAGGATTCAACAAGAAAAACAAACATAAAATTCAGTACCCTAGTTTACCATCAGCTACGCCCTGTGCCTCTTTCAGCTGAAATTCCAGTGCAAGTTTTTCAAGAATTACCTTCTTTAGAAATACAAGAATGTGAATCAACTGAAGATCGAAGTGACTCCACCGACGAAGAAGTCAAAGTTTCCAATGATTCTGTTCGTAAAGGACTCAATCAACATGAATTAAATGATTTAACACGAGATTTGGGGCTATCCAAAAAAGCATCGGAATTATTAGCATCAAGACTGCAGGAAAAAATTTGCTTGACAAAGGAGCTAAAGTCACTTACTCTCGATCCAGAGAAAGTTAATTTAGGCAGTACTTCAGAAATAATGACGGATTTGTATATTGCCAGAACGTAGAAGGTTTAATGAAAGAATTGGCCATTTCTAATTATAACGAAACTGAATGGCGATGGTTTATAGATAGCTCAAAGCGTAGCTTGAAGTGTGTTCTCCTACATAATGGAAATTTATACGGTTCAGTACCAATAGGTCATTCAGTTTCAGGACAGAAGGATCTACATTCGATATAATCGTTTGTATTTTATAAATTGTTAATAATGATTCAATCGAACTCTTGTTGAAAGGGGTGTTGTTACACTTTTGAAGATTATGCTACTTCCCTAAAGAATCAATTGAATGTTGCGGTTATTTTCTATGCTATCCACGATTTTGGATGGAAACAGTTGCCCCATACGACATGTATAGTTTATGCTTTAGTGTTCATCGCTTTAGAAAGCTGTATAATCCTCATTTACTGACATGTATGTATGTATATGTATGATATGTGCATGTATGTATGTATGTATGTATGTATGTATGTATGTATGTATGTATGTATGTATTTATATATATATATATATATATATATATATATATATATATATATATATAGTTCTTTGACTTCTTTGGACTGCGTCCAATCAGACAACAATAATCAGGAGTTATACACCCCCGACCGTTGGGCTCCACAATCTCATGTAGATCGCACCATAACAACTGCGTCTCCGTCATAATGAGCATTGGTTAGTAGCTTGACCGGGAGGTAGCCCCATCCTTCCCTTACACTGGAGGGCACATGTTTCGTCTGTTGGTGATTAGATCTATCAGGGTACCGACATATGCCCTCTCGCCAAGAATGGCGGAGACACCGGTTGTTGTGCGTTCCACATGAGATTGTGGAGCCCAACGGTCGGGAGTGTATAACTCCTGATTACTGTTGTCTCATTGGACGCAGTCCAAAGAAGTCAAAAAAAACTCCATGTATAGGCCATCCGACGAGAAGTCGGTGAATATATGGGTTGTTTAATTGTGGAGAGGGACTCCCTATTCTTGGCGAGAGAGCATATGTCGGTACCCTGATGAGTACGTACGTACAGACGTTTCGCCAAGGTCACACTTGGTATTCTCAATGCGTGTCTGAAGATTGAGCATTGAGAATGCCAAGTGTGACCTTAGCGAAACGTCTGCACGTTCCCAACAAACGACCGGAGGTACTCCCGGACTAATAGTCTAATGTATTCTTCCATCCGCGAAACACTACAAACTAACACACACAGATATATATATATATATATATATATATATATATATATATATATATATATATATATATATATTGGTTAGTTGCTTGACCCCAGGAGGAAGCCCCACCCATTCCTTACATTGGAGGGCACATGTTTCGTCTGTTGGTGGTTAGACTCATCAGGGTACCGACATATGCTCTCTCGCCAAGAATAGGAAGTCCCCCTCTACAATCAAACAACCCTTATTTTCGCCGACTGGTTTAGGGTTAGGGTCTATTTTCTAGGTTAGGGTCGTTTTTTCCGACAAGTTCGTTATTTTCGATTTTATTTATTGATATGAATAGAATAAAAAAAATCTTGTGACTACAATAAACTACAAACAATTTCGCACTAATTTCATTCCTATTCTTCGTATTATTATCAATATTTACTGCCTTGAAGAATATCTATTGTTTTACCTGCATAATTACTGACACTACAAAAAAATTAACTATACATTTATTAGCATTGTTTGTAGGCAAAAATAAGCAAAAAAATCGAGTACTCTTTAATGCCGATTCCAGCGTGATGGAGCTCAGTCTTAGCCTGAGCGACCACCTTTAGCTCTCATGACAGATACCTTCTCCGGATTTTTATTTTGACTGTAGTAACCGCGAATTGCTTAGTTTAATTTTTTAGAAGAAGTCGCCTTATGTCGAAAATTTAATGGCGTTGTGTTTTTTGATTTGTGGATGATTCGTAATTTAGCTTACTTATTAAACGTGTGCTGTAGTGTTCGTATTAGTTGGGCAGCTTTTAGGTTTTGTTTATAAAAGATAAAAGCAAAAGTTTGTTCCGGTAAGATGGTTTGAAAGCCTTTAGGCATTGAACAAAAAGTTTCTGTAATTAATGAGATGAATTAAAGAAAAACAAATATAAAGAATTTGGAAATCCATTCAAAAGAATATTGGTGAAGCACATCTACAGTGATTTAGAATAATACATTAATACTCCAATAGCTAAAGCCCAATAGCTCGCAAAATTGTTTAACATTAAAGAATTATCATATGATTCAAGCTGGTTGCATAAATTTAAAAAGCAATAATTGCGTAAAAGCGTAATTGCTAGTAAGATCCACGGAGAAGCTACAACTAGAAATATTAACAATGTTACTGAATGGGTTAAATCAAAATTGATTCACATTAAAAATTACTAAAAATAACTTTTATTGTTGAATCACACTATCTATACAATTACTTCACGTTACCAAAAACATATTTTATGGATGTTTTTTCCATCCTGTATAATGAACCACATATTAATTAAACATCTCATAAACAAATCAACTATTTCTAGATTATAAAATCGGAAGCAATATAGACAACGAAAAATATCTACATGTCTATATATTAAATTGACAAATAATAGTTTAATTAAAATTATAATAAATAAAAATATAGAAACTTTACAACATACCTTGATTTCGTAATAAAAGAATCCTCCTTGCCGTTCCACATTTTGCCTCCTTACTATTCCAGAAATAACAAGTGTGAAACAAAAGACATTTTCAAAAAAACTACATTAAAAATCAATTGTAATCTAAGAAAACAAGTAACTAATGTTTTCCTTATTTCAAATAGTAAAATTAAATAGGAATAAATGAAATTAAAAATGTAGTATATAATATAAAATAAACTATAAAACGATAAAAAAAAAAGAATATAGTACCTCAAATAATTTGTAAATATTTTATGAAAATAAAAACATAACCAAACTTACCGCTCTGACACTGACATCGATATCGATTTCATTTGTGCAATCTCAACGCTGGTTGATCATCTTGCATCGCGAATAAATCCGGAAAGTAGAAAATTACACGAATTAGGGACGCAGCAACAAAGCTGAGGAATAATCTTTTACTTAACTGATTTTACACTTAACACAATAACTTTCAACTCACGACTAAGCCCTAATGCCACGCGCAAAGAAGGTTTTGCATGATCCCGTGACCAAACATGGTCCAATCAGAATTATGATTTTTATTATACGTAACAAGTAACCTTAAAATAACTGGGTGATTTTGTTGTTATGTCAAAATGTTTTTGAAAATAAAATACCCTAATGCAATGTATGTATTTATGTATATATTTATTATTTTTTGGAAAATATCAATACATTTTATAAAAGGAACAACTATAATACCTAATGTTTAATACACACTTGTAACTGGTACAATATTATACACATTGAATAAACGTCAAAAAGGAATCACCCTACGGAACGAATCATACCTTTAACGAAGTTGATATTAAGCAGGATGTCTCTTGAAAGATCTTATATGCTGGTCATCCATCAGTCAGTCAGCTTTTCTAGACATTAGATAAAATATAAACTGAAGTTGATAGCTTGTGTGAGGTGCTAGCCAGCGTTAATTGATGGCAGATGATCGCAACATAACCTTAGCCCCTAGCGCTTAACGCGTCTACAACTTAAACTAATATCTCTCCTGAATTATGTATAATACTCAACTTTTTATGCTGAATATATTATATATTTTAAAATCAATAATTTCTTACTAGCAGTAGTAACAAATTTTATAATTAATTTATTTAAGCTTTTGTTCTTGACAAAATGGTGTAGAGTAGGACTTTATAGCGACTAATTTAGAAAAAAGAATTATAACACCATCCTACAACGCATTTGATACCATTTGAATTGTATTTTAAGAAATACCAATACCGGAACACACACAAAACAACAGTTTTCTCATAATATAGATAAATTACAATGTTTTATCGATGGAGATGTCTCACTAGCTGCAAAATTCGAAAAGGTGTCCATCAAGGCTGCGTTCTTTCTACTTGAATTAATTTGGTCCAGACCATGATACTCAATAATTACAGAACTGAAGTAAAATGTATAGCAAAAACATGTGGTATTTCAGACAAATTTTAGAAAATAATTTTGTAGCACGATGGTGGTACTTAAAAAAGTTTGTACTTGAGATTAGTATTGTAATAATAGTTAGTAGTTTTAGTCACATTTAATCAAAAATACAACAAATATATTACCATGAAGACAAAATTTTGGAAATATTTTTAAAAAGTTTCTGTATCCATAGGTTATGAGTTGATCCTTGGCAATATGGCGAATGGTATAAAACAATTACTACAAAACTGTTATAAGACCCAACCATGGTTACATCTTTTAGTGAACTGATAAACTACTCATATAGAAATTATTCTCAATAGTATATTTCGAAAGTTTACTGTTTTCAGTAAAATAAATTACAGGTTTCTATAAGATAATCCTATGACAATATATTTACATCTGGCACTTTGGTGCGTTGTAAACAGAAAAGGTTATAAGGTAAAATTGTTGATTATAATATAAGAAATTATGGACAAACAAACCGAAAACTCTGAAAACAGTATAGTTGAATCGAAAAAAGGCGACTCGCCGAAACAACTTAGTTCTGAAGAGAAAACACCAACAGAGGCATGTGGAGATAACGCAAAACCAAGAGCTCCCAAAGCTAAAAAACGAAAAAAGCCCAAAGATAGCACAGCACCTCGACAACCTTTAACAGGTAATAAATATTAAGTGGAATCTGTTAAAATTGTTTATAGTAGAGGAAATACTAGAGTAATAAAATTGTTAAATGTCTTCCTTTTAGGTTATATCCGATATTTAAATGACAGGCGAGAAGCTGTTAGATCTGCCAATCCGACGTTATCGTTTGCTGACATTACTAAAATATTAGCTAGTGAATGGAGCAATTTACCTGCTGATAAAAAGCAACAATACTTGGATGCTGCTGAACAAGACAGAGAAAGGTATACAAAAGAATATGAAGCATATAAACAAACAGAAGCTTATAAACAATTTACCCAACAACAAAATGAAAAAAAATTGAAAGATACAAAGGAAAAGGATGAAGTAAAAACACCAATTCCCAGTGTAAGTGTTGGCATATATTTTTTTTTATTATATTTCTATTTTATTATACATTCTGTGTAAAAAGTACCTGGAATTCTTAAATATAACACACACAAAATTAACCATTGAGTGCCATACAACTATGCCACTACTTGACCCAATTCTCCATACATTGTAGACTGATTGAGGTATGACCTTCAGCTCCTTCAATGAATTTTCATTTATGGCCTCAATTAACTCAAAATGCCTTACTCGATATGGAAAGTTTAGCTTTAGGAATAGAAAAAGTCACACAGATTCATATGGTCGATGACATTCGTTAAGTTTTTGGCCTAAAACTCTTGCTTTGTATGATAGTGTGACAATGGCTTTCTGATAGTGCAAGATCCATTAATTGTCCTTCCACAAATCTGACCGTTTTCGGTGGATATTCTCGTGCAAACGCCACATATAGCCTAAGTACTAAACTTTATTCAACTTTTGTTTCTCTTCCATTCGTAGTACACCACACCACCATAATACAAAAAACTTTGACACATTTTTTTTGGGTTTCGCCTAGTTTTCAGGGTACCATTCTGAAGACTGCTGGCTTGTTTACAAGTCGTGCTCATAAACCCATGCCTCGTCGCTCATTACAATGCGTCTCATGAAAGTGAGGTCTGTAGAAGGTTGGGAAATTATGTCTTCAGCAACCTGCTTTTGATGCTCTTTTTGGCCAAAATTGAACTGTTTTGAAACCAATCTTGTGGCGACGCATTTCATGCTCAAAATATCAGTCACAATGTTATGAACGGACCTAAAAGATAAGTTTAGGTCTTGAGCCAACTCTCTAAGATGATTTTCAAGCACCAGTTTCTTGTTTCTTGATTTTTTCGTCGTTCGTAGATGTTGAGACCACTTCTCAACTTTATAATGGTTTATACCATTTATATGCCTATGTTTTTGATGTGCACAATTCACCATAGGTTTTTTATAACATTTTCACCGATTCGGCACACGAAATTTCGTTCGTTCGTTAAAAATTACACTTTTATTTCAAAATATTTTTATTTATAGTTAAAGCGCACACTTGACGTCGACTAATAAAACCAGCTGATGTAAGCAAACTAGCTGATCTATCACGCTTAAATTGGACCTCGTTACTAGCCACAGTGCTGCCGTCTTACAACAGAAAAGAAAATGAAAGAATATTTTACGCAAGTTTTGTAAATGAGAAAGCGCGGGTACTTTTTACTCAGAATATATATGTAAATAAGGGTTCTGAAATCTCCATTTCTGAGTAACAAAAGTTTTCAAAAGTGATTTAACCGAATGCAAAAGGAGAATAGTTATTTTGTTTTAGATAAATTCTCAACCTGCTGCACCAAGGGAACCACAAGAAATGGACTTTGGAAATTTTGATATACCCATTTTCACTGAAGAATTTTTGGATCACAACAAAACAAGAGATGCAGAACTGAGGTTTGTTAGATTTCAGCTGATATACTGATACAGTTAATCAATTGTGTAACTCCTTTAGACAACTGAGGAAAATTAACACTGATTATGAACAACAAAACGCAATTCTCACCAAGCACATAGAGAATATGAAGGCTGCCATTACAAAACTCGAATCGGAAATAATGCAACAAGAAAAGAATAATTCTTCTTTGCAACAACATTTGGAACACCTGAGGACAACGCTGGCCAGTGGATTTGGAGGTGTTAAATTACCAGGTAACAGAATAATGATATAAGTTTTCTTAAATTACATTTCACTGTGGTTGCTGATACTGGATACTCAATTGACTCAAAACACCATCCTCCAAGTGGTAATTGTAGCTTCTGGAACGGAAAAAAAGTCACCTGGGGCCATATCATGCGAGTATGGTGCTTCGTCGATGACGTTTGTTGAGTTTTTAGCCTAAAACTCTTACACTACGTGTTTGGGCAATAGTGCATTACTTATCATGCAGCAAGATCCATGAATTGTCGCCACGTACGGCAATAAGGCCTTAATTTTCGACCGACTTTGATCCGGTTTTTTGGATTTTGGTGTGTTTTCAAAGTGCGATTCTGAAGACTGCGCATGTCGTACCTGTAAACCCAAGACTAGTCCGCCATTGCGCTGCGTTTCATGTAGGTGGAGTCCCTAGAAGCTTAGGAAATCATTTCTTCAGTGATCTACTTTCAATGCTCTTTTTTGGATAAAATTGAGCTGTTTTGGAAAACGCGTTTCATGTCCAAAATATCAGTCATAATGTTACGAACATCCTTAAAAGACATGTTCCCCTCTTGAGCCAGCTCTTTAAGATTCATACGACAATTTTTGTTAATTATCAATCGGTAGTAAATCATTTCCTGATGCTGAAGTTTTAAAAAGTGATTTGGTATTTAGTGGCAAATCTATTCAAGTTTAGTGTTTCACACTGAAGGTTCCAATAGAAGAATGAATTAAATTCTCCTGATGATGCTAACATGGTTAGCGAAACGTGCGTCGAGCAGTTCAAAAAAGTGTTTTGGTGTTTAGTGGTAAATCTCTTCAAGTTTAGTGTTTCACACCAAAGGTTCCAATAGAAGAATAGATACTTACATTGACAATTAGTTTTTAATGACAACAGTGAACCATATTGAATTTAAATCTACCCAAGGCATAGCAATACAGTGGCGTGTTCATATATATATATATATATATATATATATATATATATATATATATATATATATATATATATATATATATATATATATATATATATATATTAACATGCACTTAACATTAGTTAAGTGCATGTCTTACAACACGCATTAACATTAACGACCATAACATTACCACCACTGTGCTTTACTGTATTTAATATGCTTTCTCTATTAAGCCTAGTATTCTTTCTCTGTCATAATATTAAAATATTGGTTGGTTAAAACGCTTCAGATTTGCTCTCGTCGAAAAAAACAATTTACTTCCAAAAATCTGGAGGTTTCTCTTTATATTTTTAGGCATCTAGTCGTATTTTTGTTTACCTGATCTATTAATTTCATTGAGGAAGGACTTCTTTACAGTTACCCTACCTTGAACACTTTTGTCATAGAAAACATTCCTTATTATCTGAAATGTGACTTCCCCGAGCATGTCTCAAATCATTATCAAAGTGTTGGATGTTCTGAGTAGTTTTTTTAAAAGCTTTGACAACTTTCCGACAATTTTCTCCCTTACACTGAGGACTCGCGGACGATTTTCGGACGGATTGTATTTTCAATTGTTCCTATCATTTCGTTTTTAACGGAATGGGCTCAAATATTGTTCCTTTTAATGCCGATTTCACCTTAGGAAACAGAGAGAATACGGCGGATGGTCTAACACTGGGATGCTGTATGTGGCTAAAAACCTCTTGGCAGGCAATGCGGAATGAACGGGCGCATTGTCTTGGTGGAGAACCCATGACGTATCCTTTCACAATTCGGGTCGTTTTTTCCTTATTCTTTCACCGAGTTTAGCAAGAACGTGAAGGTAGTAATATTGACTAATAGTTTGATGTTCAAGTACCCCATGAATATCGAAAAAAAAACACTAATTTCTTGTAGCGAATTATATTTATTTCTGTGTTGCAGGAATTAAAGAAGTTGCTACCTTACAAAATATTGACAACTACATGACTAATTTACACTCAATTTTGCTGGAAAACAGCAGCCACGATACAAACTTGCTGCATACTGTTCGTGACATCGTGGCCAAGCTGGAATTCATTGGATGACCAACAGTGAGAGCGTCAAAAAGAAAAAGAAAAATCAAAAAGTTTTTCTAAATGTTTAAGGTATTTTTAACAATTATCATTGAGTTTAATAATGCATTATTGATGGTGGATTTTAAAATTGTGATGAATTATCCTGACGAAAAAATAGACAAAATTTTAGTTACCATTGTGATTGGAAATTACCACATGCTTTTTTTTTAATTCCTCATTAATGAGGAATTTTCTTTTTAGAAATAGAAAGTAAGATGTATGGGTGTATGAACACATTGATATATATAAAATTTTCTTCAATTATTGGATAATGATTAACTTTTTAACATAGATTATGTTTCTGGATATAGTTGTGATAATAGTTTTATTAAATTGAACCTTTTTATCAAGTAGTTTCATATTATCAGATTATCTGTAGATGAAGCTTTGTAACCTTTTTACACGGTAATTAATTAACAAATTACCAAGATAAACTTTATTTAATATTAAAGTACTTTCCGCTAGATAAATTGTTTTTTTTATTCTTAATAAAAATCCTTTTCATTGGGCCCTCGTCTTAATTCTCATTAATAAAGATAACATTTATTGGATTGTTCCACAAGTTTCCGCCTTTATTTTTATAAAAAAAAAGGTTTATTGAAAAAAAGCGACAATTAAAACAAAAAGACAAATTCAAAAGTTTTTTTAAATGTTTTGATATATTTTAAAAAAATTATAATTGAGTTTAATATTGCATTATTGATGGTGGATTTTAAAATTGTGATGAATTATCTTGACGAAAAAATAGATAAAATTTTAGTTCCCATTGTGATTAGAAATTTTCACATGCTTCTTTTTAATTCCCCATTAATGAGGGTGTACTAAAGACAGTCTTCAGACAAAAGAGAAATTGAAAAGTTTTTTAAAATGTTTTGTTATATTTTTAAAAAATTATAATTGAGTTTAATAATGCATTATTGATGGTGGATGGTGGATTGTGATGAATTATCCCGACGAAAAAATAGACATAACTTTAGTTACCATTGTGATTGGAAATTACCATGTGCTTTTTTTTTAATTCCTCATTAATGAGGGTGTTTTTAGAAATAGAAAGTAAGATGTATGGGTGTATGAACTCATTGATCTTTTTTTTATATTATTTCGTATATAGCAATCAGAATTACAATATTCTATAAGCTAATATGATGGCTTGAGGGCTAGACTTCCCTTTATTGGCGTGATGAGCTGACTCTCCCAACGACGAGTCCCCATTATCCTTCTATCAGGTCTGTTGGCCAGTTTCTTTTTAGTCTTCTATTATTTGTTGGATTCAAAACAGACTGTAGTAGGGTGTTAGGATGGCTTTCCAGTTTGTGGTGATATTTTATGCTGCTGCTCTTGATCACGTCCTTAACATAGGATATCTGGAGATCTTCGTGAAGAGTGTGGTTTGATATGTACCAAGGTGCGTCGGCAATCATTCGTAATATTTTGGACTGACATCTTTGGATAATGGCTAAATTTGGTTTACTGGTACTTCCCCAAAGTTCTATCCCATAAGTCCAAATTGGCTTAATGATAGCCTTGTATAATAGAATTTTGTTATCTAAAGATAAGTTAGACTTTCTTCCGATAAGCCAGCTCAATTCTTTTACTTTTAGGTCAATTTGTTTTCTTTTTTTGACTATATGGGTTTTCCACGTAAGTTTACTGTCCAAGTGTATACCTAAATATTTTGTATTCATGAATGTTGGGATTTCTACATTATTAAAATGTAAGCTAGGGCACTGCCCTTTCCTGAGGGTAAAGTTGACTTGCGCTGATTTTGTCTCATTTATTTTAATTTTCCACTTTCGAGTCCAGGTTTGAATTAAAACTCAATTAAAACAAAAAGACAAATTCTTTTCAATTTGTCTTTTTGTTTTAATTGAGTTTTAATTCAAACCTGGACTCGAAAGTGGAAATTTTTTTTTAAATGTTTTGGTGTATTTTTAAAAAATTATAATTGACTTTAATATTGAATTATTGATGGTGGATTTTAAAATTGTGATGAATTATCTTGAGGAAAAAATAGACAAAATTTTAGTTCCTATTGTGATTAGAAATTACCATATGCTTCTTTTTAATTGCTCATTATTGAGGGTGTTTTTAGAAATAGAAAGTAAGATGTATGGGTGTATGAACTCATTGATCTGTAACTCTTTTCACTGTAATTGTCCTTAACAATTTCACACCCCACACCTGACACCAGGTGTAACGTTTCTTTTGTTCGTTTAGGTGTGAAATTAAACAATCATTCAGTTTATTACAAAAGAGTTTATTCACTAACTCAAAATGACAACACTGTATTTATTTAACACACTACAAAACTACTCCTATTTATTTCTCGCCATGTATGATCTATTTATTTTTCAACAATGTTACCGCGACCTACTCTAAACCGAAAACTAAACTAAAACTAAGCTATTTATAATGAATTTTCTTTCTTCCAACTGTACTGCTGTTGAATCGTCGACGGGTGGCTTTGAAGAATCCAAGAAGAAGAAGAAGAAGAGAAGAATATATATATATATATATATATATATATATATATATATATATATATATATATATATATATATATATATATATATAATATCATCATCATCATCATCAGCCCGTATCGATCCACTGCAGGATGAAGGCCTCTTCAGCATGCTTCCAACCTTCACGGTCCTGGGCTTTCCTCTGCCACTCGGGTCCAATATACTTAACGATGTCATCAGTCCATCGTGCTTTCGGTCTTCTTCGCGGACGTTTGCGATCAAGCGGTATCCACTCCAGGATTGCCTTGGTCCATCTGTCGTCCCATCGCCTCGCTATATGGCCTGCCCATCTCCATTTCAACTGTTTTACTCTTCCAATGATGTCACAGACTTTTGTTTGTTCCCTGATCCATGCGCAGGACTTTCTGTCTCGTCTTGTAATGCCAAGCATACATCTTTCCATTCCCCTCTGTGCCACCCGAAGTTTTTGAATTGATTGCGATGTGAGTGTCCAGGTTTCACTTCCGTATGTCATAACGGGTAGAACGCACTGATCGAATACTTTTCTTTTCAGGCAAAGTGGGAGTCTGCTCTTAAACACTATGTTGAGCCTACCAAATGCCTGCCAGCCACATTTAACACGCCGTTCCACCTCCCGGGCGGTATTCCCCTCCATGGAAATCCTCTGCCCAAGATATACAAAGCTGTCCACAATCTCTAAATCCCTTCCTAAAACTGAAATTCTTCTGTCCTGAGCGAAGTTATTGAACATAACCTGACTCTTTTTCAGGTTTATTTTCAAGCCAAATGGTTCGCCAGCCCTTTGCAGTTCTTGTATGCGTCTTTGCAGCTCCTCTGGGTCTTGTGAAATGAGAATAATATCATCTGCAAATCTAAGATGGTTTAAGTTTGCACCATTGATCTTTACCCCATCCTGTTCCCAATCCAGTTTACGGAATACTTCTTCAAGGCCAGCCGAGAAAAGAATAGGCGATATTGCGTCACCCTGCCGTACACCTCGTTCTATATTAATTCCCACTTCAAGATCATCAAGGTGAATTGTGGCTGTAGCTCCATCATATATCGATTCTAATAGGTTTACATAGGATCTCTCTACACCTTGGCTAAGCAATGCATCCATTATCGCATGCTTTGAGATGGAATCAAATGCTTTTTCGTAGTCGATAAAAGCCAAGCACAGAGGCATGGTGTATTCGTTGTGCCTTTCTATGACCTGCTGTACAACCTGGATGTGATCCATTGTACTGAATCCACTTCTGAATCCTGCTTGTTCTCTTGGTTGTGCGTCATTCAGTTTTTTTAATATTCTTTTAGAAATTATCTTAGTGAAAACTTTGTACATCACTGATAGGAGGCTTATTGGACGGTAGTTCTTTAAATCTTCCTGTGCTCCTTTTTTATGTAAAAGGATCACATCTGCATTTTTCCATAAGTCAGGTACTTTTTGTTCTTTGAGGCATTTTGAGTATAATTTTGCCAGTGTTTTATGTAACGTCCGACCACCAGCTTTTAGCATTTCGACAGTTACACTATCCTTTCCTGGAGCCTTGCCGTATATATATATATATATATATATATATATATATATATATATATATATATATATATATATATATACTCCTTACCTAATTTTCATTAATAACGATAACATTTATTGGGTTGTTCCACAAGTTTCCGCCTTTATTTTTATAAAAAAAAAGGTCTATTGAAAAAAGTGACCATTAAAACAACAAAGTAATCAGTCGTTGTTCACGACCGGCTTCCAACTCGTTTGCCGTTTCACCAGAAATCTCCGGGCTCGGACTGGAAAAAGTTATTAAGCCAGTTTTTGAGTTCCCTATCGTTGGCGAAGGTTACACCCCTCATTTGGTTAGACAGCGAACAGAAGAGGTGATAATCGGTTGGCGCAAGATCTGAGAGAGTGAGGCGGATGCGGAAGTACCTCCCATTCGAGATCATTCAAGAGCTCCTTGACAATGTTTGCTGTGGTGCTGGATTTAAGAAAATCATGAGTTAATCTATTAGGAGTCATGTATTGGGTTAATGCAAATGTTTCGTTTTATTTTTTGACACTAGACGGCATTGAATAGCAAGACGAAAGTGTTATCAACTTCAGTATTCCACAAAGTGCGTACCGCGGCCCAATGGTCATTGGTTGGTGTGCCGCGAAAAAATGTCGAGTTTTGAGTCACTCCCAATGATCTTGCATCTTTTCTTGACTTTGGCACAGTGTCTCTAATTCTTCATCTTACTTTCGCTCTTCCACCGCTAAATGAACGCTTCCTCCACGTTGAACCCACTCACGACACGTTCTTTCTCTCATGGCGGCCTCACCATAAATATCTGAGAGCATTCGGTAAGTCTCAGCCGTAGATTTCTTCATATTAAACAATACAATTAACACCTTCCGCAAACGACGATAATTTTGCTTGTAAACTGGCATTTTTAATCGCCAATAACTTTATGCTGCAAGCGTAAATCGACTACTGGTGCAATGGGATTATGTTTACAATTACAATTACAATTTTTGGATTTTTTTATGTTTACAATTACTTTTATGTTGCATTAAATTTTTTGTTCTAAACAACACATTTTTTTCTCGAAAAAATTAGGTAAACTGTATCATCAACCTAATATTTAAAAAATTTAACCGAAAAAAATTAAATTAAAATAATTAAATTAAATTAAATAAAAATTAAAATTAAAATAATTAAATTTAATTTTAAATAATTATTATTAAAAAATGTAACCGCCAATCAGAAGAGCATAAACGTAGAGGAGTTCTGATTTTGTACGTTTTACCTTTATGAATATATTACAGGGTGTCCCAAGAAAAATGTATTCACACTTTGACTGGTTCTAAGATCAATATTTATTTTCATACAATTTACTATAGGGTTTCAATAAAAAGCTATAGGAACAAATTTGTTTTGACGCCAGTTTTCAAACTGCCCACCGCCGTGGTCCAAGCATCGCTGATGACGAGAAGCAGTGGAATTCATCGACTCTTGCCAATTTTGTCTTATAAACCTTGTCTTTCATGTATCCCCATAAAAATACGTCGAGCGGTATAAGGTCAGGTGAACGTGTGGGGTAATCAACCCAACCTTTTCGCCCGATCCATCAGTTCGATAGAGTCTCGTCAAAACGAGCCCTTCCAACATGATGATAATGTTGAAAATAAAAGTTATCTCGCTCGAAAGCTTTCCGAATGCATGGGATCACCACTTCCTGTAGCAAATTAAGGGAAACAGCACCAGTTACAGTACCGTCAAAAAAGATCTGCCCAATTAATCATTTCGCAGATAAGCCACGCCACACTGTAACCCCTGGCAAATTAACATGATGTCCTTCAGTAGCCTGTGGATTCTCAGGTGCCCAGTAAGTGCGTTTGTGACGGTTAACAGAAATTCTCGCCTGAACTGTCTTTGGACTTCTACCGCATTTTCGTATTTCAAGTAACATCTCAGGATAAATTTCCGTTGCTCAAAGCTAAGTCTGATAGAAACAATTTTTTTTTTTAATTATTTAATCATTCTGAAAAAGAATGCAGTATCAGTAAATTATCAGAATATAAAGTGTGTATACATTTTTTGGGACACCCTGTATGTAGGCATAGTAACAATCTCATAATGTGTCACAAAACAATCAAATTAATGTTATTGTCACACTTTGCTTTGAGTGAATATGTCTTTTCTTCGATCTCGAATAATTCAAATGAATCTAAAGAGGCAAATGGGGTACTTTCATGAAAATCGTGATCAATACTGGTTGGACAGGGTCGGTACAAGGGAAATGGTCGGATATGGTCCGTATTTTTTACATCTAGTAATAATATTTTTCAAGATGAGAACTGTTACGAATAGGTTACAATGGAACTCCAGTTTACGTTGATAGAGAAGACTTTCCATTTCCAGCCATCAGGTGGACGGAGACAACACCAGAGATAAAAAGCTTATACGAAAAGCAGAAAGGTGATTGGCGTTTGCTGAGCAAATTTGAGAAGAAAACTCTGTACAGAGCTAATTATTGTCAAACTTTTGCAGAATTTCAACACCCTAGAGGTATACAAAACAAATTTTTGTTACAAGCGTATTATTAGTTATAGTTAGACTGTGATGATATCGTTATAATTACTTTGGACTATATACAATAATTTCAGTAAAGAAAGTGATTGATCTGAAATGATAAAAAAGTTTATAATTGAAAAAAACGATTTTATCATTTCGTTTATTCTCCTTAAGTTCAATGATTTTTTTTTCCAGCGGTTCTCCAATTCATTTATTCCATCTCTGAAGTGATTTTTTGGAAGTCCTTCAGAATACTCCTCTACGGCTACTATAACTTCTTCATTTGATGAAAAACGCTTGCCACGGAGGAATTGTTTGATGTTTGGAAACAGATAAAAGTCAGAGGGGGCGAGAATTGGTGAATATGGTGGATGCTCCAACAATTCGTAGTGTAACTTCTTCAATTTATACATTGTCTTGAAGAAAAATGTTTTTTTTTTCGCCAAACCAGGTTTTTTCTTGCGAATATCTGCATCCAATATTGATCCAAAAGGTTTGAGCAATACTGCCCCAAAAACTTGATGTCATAACTTTTTGGTCGATTTTGACTACTTTGACTCCTTCGGAGCTGAACAACCGGGCTTAATTTACTCTGCGGTTTGTTGTCGCACTTCAGGGTCATCCATAACCATATCATGTATAGAATTAATTATTTGTTAAGTAGTTGCACTGACTGGACATACAGAACGACGATCATCTCACAGACTCTTGTACGGCAATGTTGAAACCCACCTGCCCACATACTTTGAAATGCTGTTTTTGTACGAATAAACTGATAGATCGACTTGAAATTTCACATATGTTCATATGAAGGATGATACTTTTCAATAATGTAGTAGATTATGTAGTTCTTTTACTGATTTAGAGCTGTCGCTCCGCGAACTATTTAATTAGCCTAGTGGGAGAAAACAAAAAGATTCAACACAAGGAAAATATATTTTATTGGAATAATTTTGCAATTTTTGTGTACACAATGGAGAAATTAGGTAATGAGAAAAAATGAAGTTGATTTGTCTTCTAGTGTACAACAGTTCGTTTAATATTCCTTCCGGACGGGGCAATCTCTTAGGAGTTATTAACTTATCTAATAATCTTAACGATTATATATATATATATATATATATATATATATATATATATATATATATATATATATATATATATATATATATATATATATATATATATATATATATATATATATATATATATATATATATATTATTATTATTCACGTATGGGCACTGGTGTGGACCACGCGAAGTACAATTAGAGGCGTTTGTTATTGTTAACCTTTCTTTGCGCCCATACTAATTTCATTTTTTCGCTATGAGCTTTTAGACCAAGTTGTTCCAGTCGTCCTACATTTTTCTCTCTGGCCAACCTTCCTAACGTTAACCTTGTGTCTGAAAGAGCCTCTATCCTGAATTTCACTTTGTGTAATATTTGCTGATCATAGGTCCTTTTTAATTGCAGCAATCCATTTAATTATTTCTACTTTAGCTCTACTCCTATTTTCATAAAATTTGACTATTTATCTAGTTAGCCTACTCGGATCCATCCGTGTTATGTGTCCGTAAAACTAAACAGCCTTCTTTTTCTCATATCGCTATGTATATCTGTGTATTGTTTGATTTCTTGGTTTTCTCGAAGTCGGTATTTTGTGCTATTTATTTGCTTGGGGCCTAGGATTTTTCTTATGATTTTTCTTTCCTTCTTTTCAATGTCCTCGATGTCCCTCTTTCTATTCAAAATGAGCGTTTCTGCAGCATATAGACATTCTGGCTTAATAACTGTGTTGTAATGTCTCAGTTTTGTGTTTTTAGAAAGGCATTTTTTGATATAAATATTTTGTGTAAGTCTCAATGCCGTTTCCATTTTTTGACATCTACCCTTATTGGCCGCTTTTTCCAACCTATTTTCCATGATTATTTCACCCAACTATTTGAATTGAGAGACTCGTCTGATGTTAGCATATTTTGTTTTTAGAAATGGTGTTCTTAGTCTTTTGCAGGTCATGTATTGTGTCTTTCAAAGGAAATTTGGACTCCTACCTTTTCTGCTGTTTCTTTTAGGATTTCAATCTGTTTCTGTGCCGTTAATATATCTTGAGCTAAAATTGCTAGATCATCAGCAAATGCCAGACAATCAATTTTGATGTTGGTTCTCCCCAGTTTAATGGGCTGGTCAATATTCAGGGCCGACTTTTTTTCACGCCACTCCTGTCTTACTTTTTCTAGAACACAGTTAAATAAGATTGGCGAGAGTCCATCCTCTTGTCTCACTCCAGCTTTCATTTCGAAGGGCTCTGAGATGTCACCCATGAATTTAACTTTTGACCTTGTGTTATTTAACGTTACTTTAATAATTGCCAGCGTTTTCAGATCTAGTCCTTGTTCTTTCAAGATTCGGAATAAAGATTCGCGGTCAATAGAATCATATGCTTTTTTGAAATCCACAAATGTTCAGGGCAGGATCTGCCCGGTCGAAAACCTGCTTGATATTCACCAATGTTAGGTTCTAACTGTCCCTGTGCTCTGTCTAGTAGACATTCAGATAGAATCTTGTAACAAACTGGGAGAAGAGATATTCCTCTATAGTTGTTTACATCCGTTCTATCTCCTTTCTTATGTAGTGGATGGATTAGAGCATCTTTCCAATCTTCCGGAATCCGTTCGGTTCGCCAAACTTCTTGTAGAATTTTGGTTATTTCCTTGATTGTACCTGGACCAGCGGATTTCAAAAGTTAAGCAGTGATTCCATCTTCACCAGAAGCTTTGTCATTTTTAAGCCGCTTGATTTGCCTAATTATTTCATCTTCATTCGGTAGTAATGAATCTGGATCTGTTTGTTTAGGGTTTAGTGTTGCTAATTTGTTTAAGGGCTCAGGACCGTTTAGTATTTGTTCAAAATATTTCGCAAGTTCTTTACAATTGTCTCGGTTATTTAGAGCTAATTGTCCGTTTTCATTTTGGAAGCTAAGACTTTGCGGTTGATAGCCTGTTAATTGAGTTTTAAATGTTTTATAAAAGTTTCGGATGTTATTTTTTTGGAAATCTTTTTCTATTTCATTAAGTTGATTGTTTTCATATTTTCTTTTAGTTTGTCTAATTAGCTTCGATGTTTCTTTTCTTACTTCCAAAAATATGTTATAGTTTATTGCTGTTTTTTTACTGTTCCAATCTTTGAATGCTTTACTTCGGCTTAATACTGCTTGCTCGCAAACTTCATCCCACCACGGATGTTTTCTACGTTTTTGTAATGGGACCAACTTTAAGGCTGTTTTAATAGTTTTTTGTTTCAATTCTTGCCAGTTCTGTGCTGGTTGTTTATCAAGCTCTTCTGTTAGGGATGTTTTTATTTTCGTTGGGTCAAACTTTGGTATTAGCAGCCTCTTTTGATTAAGTTTTCGAGGTTTTAAGCTAAATTTGATTCTAGTCGAGTAGTGATCCGTGTCTATATTTGCTCCTTTCCTGACTTGAACATTCAAAATCTCTTTATAATTGGGGTACGAAATGGCAACATGGCCAATTTGAAATTCACCCATGTACATGTTTGGGCACCTCCAGATCTTTTGTTTTGTTATTTTCTTCTTAAAATGGGTTGACTTTATTTTTAGATCAAACTGCGAACATAGTTCAACCAATCTTCTACCATTATGGTTAGTCCATTTATGAGCGGGAAAACTGCCGACTGTTTTCCTGTACCTTTTTTCTTTCCCTAGTTGGGCGTTGAAATAGGATAGGATTTTTACATGGTTAGAAGGAATTTTAGAGGTAGTCTTTTCCAGAATTTCCCAGGACTTATTTACTTTTTCAGGATTAGATTTATTTTCTTCGTTAACTGGGAGGTGTGCATTGATTAATGTATAGTTTTTGTTAGCACACTTGAGGGATAGTGTCATAAGTCGATTATTTACTGGCTGGACATTTGTTATAGAACCAAGAATGTTTCTGGAAACAACGAAAGCAACACCGAGCTGTGGTCTATTTTTGAGTATTCTTTTGTCCGTTTTACTTTTAAAAAGTCTGTAGTTGCCGAATTCCAAGGTGTTATCATCTGTCAATCTGATTTCTTGCAAAGCTAAAATTTGGATTTTTTGCTGATTTAATGTTCGCCCCAATTCGTGCAATTTTCCTGGACGCAGGAGAGAATTAATATTTACAGTTCCAAAGAAAGTTTTTGTTTTCGGTTTCAGACGTTGGCCAGAGGTCTCCGACTCCCTCTGAAAGATTTTGCATTTAAGCCCGGGCGCCCCAGCGAAAGTCCGGTTGTACCAGCAAAGCTGGCAGAGGATTGTCTACCTCCCGGGGTAATTTTGTAATTACTAGAACGCTTCATCTTGTACTTTGAATTAAAGGTTTGAACCATGACGGTTCAGAGGTTAAGACTGGAGGGGTTAGTTCCAGAATTTAAATATCAGCCACACCACTGGTGAACAGACGCTGACCACTCAACCGCTTGAATCAAGTCAGACGCTAAGTGGATTTAGTTTTTTTGCCTTGGTTCGGGGCTGCTTATTTTGAGATATTCGCAGCTGTCCATTAATATCTAATGGAACTTTCACTATCCACCACCCGTGACCCGTCCAGTACCTTAGGCGAGGTATACTGTATATATATACGGTATATATATATATATATATATATATATATATATATATATATATATATATATATATATATATATATATATATATATAGTAACAATAAATCTAAGGATGTCTCTGATCAGTTGAGTGTTGCTATTGTAGATTCTTTTAAAATCTACACTGTTAAACGAGTTGCATACGTTCTAGCTAACGGAACAAAATAATTCTTGTTGAAAAATGATTTGGATGAAAATTCATTCACGACTGCATTATTTAAGTTACATAACGAGCTGTATTGAAACTTTATTTGAAATGGCTCGCTTTTCAAACATATAGCCAGCCCCCTCTGGCATAATTCCTAGAATGAAAGATGTATGGCGGTTCTATCACGTATTTCATCCCGACCTTTTACATTTATCATGAGTACTTAAGCAAAATCTAGACTATTAACTAATTCAAATACAGTACTATTCCAAATCTTATGATTATTTATTTAGCTTATAGCTTTAGAATATCAGTCACAAGGGGTACTCACAAATATTTACGGTATAGTATAACACAAACAGATGTTTCAACTTTTTTGTTGCCCAGAACTCCTTTCACTTACATATTTACAAAACACTTTCAAGCTGCCAATTCCTTTTCATTTAATTCCCATGATATAAAGCAGAAACAGGCACTTGAAAATGGGGCGTGCTAGACCATTTCACGATAAGTTTTTACGTTTGTTTTCACAATGGGTAATACTGAGTATTACCTTGGTGAATTGTACTCGTCGTATTTGCTATAAATATGGAAAACCAGGTTAGGAAATCGATAAGGCATCTTCTCACCAAATGTGTAAATCTTTGTATTTTCGTGGGATTATTTCAAATAAATACTGTCAATATTGACAAAATGTCCTAACTGTCTTTGTTCTTTTTTTAAAGACATTCCAATTATTTTTTGGACAAAGTATGCAGACATTGATCCTTTTTTTTTCTTTCACCCTAAGGAGATTGGATGGAGCCTATAGGTCATTGCCTTATTATATGCGCTGTGAGCATATGGTTGTTCATCTTCTTAAGAGTCTTTGTTTACGACCCACCTCCAATTTCATTTAGCCCATCAAGGAAACGAGCCCAATTACGTCGACAAATCGACCTCCAAATGAACCCCATCACAGGATTGGCCTCTGAATGGAACTACGAAACGAATGACTGGAAAAGAAAGACCTGGAGGACTCCGCCAAATCCTTTCGTAAAGTGTGACGATGACGAGGATTAAGAGTATAATATGAGAATATTAATACATAATTTAATAAATTCTGTATAACTATAAATATTTTAATAAAATAACTAAAGAATTACGTATTATGAAGAAGTGATTTTAAGTTGTAGTAAGTTGATTTAAGTAAGAGCGGGGCTAGTCAAGCAACTTTTCGCTTGATCTCTCATAACTTTAACTACATCGGATTCAATTGAATCTTACTCTGTTAGGTTCATAATTGACTCTTCTCCAAAACGTCTAATGGTGTAAAAATAATCCGAGTACAAGTTTAAAAGTTATCGTCGGACATGCGAGAGCTCTCCAAGTTGCTCAACGTGCCCCACTAGAGAGGCTACTGGAGCAATGGCTAAAATAGAGTTGATAACTGTATAGAATGATCTGAATACAAAATAATTGTAATCAACAAGTAAATATTAATTTATTATGATTATTAGATACTCATATTGTTGTTATATCTTTGGAAAAATAAAATTAAAATCAAACACAATTAAATATTTCCAATCTTTGGATTATTATTATTTTTTTATATGTAAAATTATATATTTAAGAATAATTACAACGCAAATAAATATTAAATTAAAGTAGTAACTTTAACTAAGTAACTATGAGATCAAGAATATGGCTAGATGGTAAATAATCCCAAATTATTAATAATCTTTTAGTTTTGGGGGGGGTTTAGTTTGAAGTAAATAAAACAACAAAAATATACTACTCGACAAGAGATGGCGTTACTGTGCGCAACGTCCACTAGTTCGGATATATATTTAATTCAAATGTAATAATTTAACTCTCTTCACTCCTCGTATTTTTTCGGTATAATATTAGGTAATATTTGGCTTATTTCGGGGGGAGTTTGAACCCCCCCCCCCCCCCCCCCCCCAGCTACGCCCGTGTTTGTCTCTATCACAATTAATACAAACATATCTATTTAAAGTCATCCTGTTAATATTAAATTGTTTGGCTGCGGCATTTACATTTATTCTTTTCTCCTCTACAGCTTTTGCTGCATCAGTCAATTGTTGACTAGTAGCTAAACCTTTTGAGGTCTTTCTTTTATATGCTCATAACCTAAAATGCAATAATAATCATTAATACAAGTAATTTAATCAATATAAGTAATTTTAATTAGTAAACCTTGTGTAGAATCATCACGTCCACATTGATGGTTATTAATTTATTAAAGAAAAATTTGGTTTTCTACAATGAACGTCTAGTGGGGCTAGTTGAGCAACGTTTCTTATTAAGTGTTTTTAAGTGTTCTTATTAAGTGTTTTTATACGAGTATAGTAGAAAAATTATGATGACCTGTAATATTTATTTACGCCGAAAAAAACAAAGCGTCCTCTTTATTTTATCAGATCACCGGACAGTAATTGCCAGTCACGCTTGTATTTCTCTCTCATAACCCCTTTTTTCGCCATTTGCAGTTTTGTTGTAGGTTGCTTAATTTTCGAGATATTTTGATTGGACAACTTACCCCTATGATCAATTAGCCCCGCTCTACGCTACTTCAGTTTTTATATTAACACGTTGGCTACCACCATAAGTGGTTTTTTTCAGTCTATATGGCCCGCGGTCATTTGGTACTTTGGCGTTAACACATATTTGTGGTTCGAAATCGACTCGCAAAGAAATTTAGGTAGTACACTATTGCGGGTTGATTTCGTCTCGCAGTGGAAAGAAGCTAACAAAAAAGTGAGAGTCGATATAGTGGCTCACGCTAGTGCTTCTCTTATGGCAATTTAAAAATACTGTGCCACAAAGGAGGATATTGTGTCTTGGCTACTGCCTAGTGTAAAGTGAGACCTACAGAATGGTATAGTTGGGCCAAGGAAAAGTCTTGTAGTTTTTGAGATTTTTAATTTTAAAAAATTTATAAAAAATACAAAAAAAATTCTTTTTATATATAAAAACAAAACTATGTATCATGTTTATCAAAGCATTCTAGGCACATAGATGGTTCCCCTGGGCATGTCACACACTTGGTAACAACCTTAGGGCATTTTTTCAGTGCCTCTTTTCTGCCGAGATGTTTGCTGAGGGTGGCGTAACAGTTAACGCAGCGACGTCTCACAGAGTGGTTTTTCTTATCTTTTTGGGTTTTTTTTTGTAAGCTATGCTTGTCTTTCTTGGTAGAGGTAGACGGAGTTGCTGGTCCTGAAGTGCTTACGAGATAGTCGATCAGAGATTCTCGAAAATTCGCAATGGACAGTTTAGATCCTGTCAATTTTTTGAAAATTAGCCACGCGTTTACAACAGATGTTCCTAGTATCAGCAAGAAAGCAACTTTATGGAACCAACGAATCGTTTTACGCAGCGGTGAATAATAAGAGGTCATCTGATCAGAGAGATCCACGCCTTGCTTCCTCTTGTTGTAATATGTAATGGCTGTTGGCTTGTTTACTGTTTCGCCTTTTCTATTTTTTCCAACAGGTACCATTTCCAAAGTATGCTTTGTTGTTATGAATCGCACATCCCTTTTATCCTTCCAGCAGCCGACAACAATGCCGTCGTCGCTTTCAAGTCCAACAACCTCTCCCCTTTTCAATTTCGCATTTAAAATACTTTTGGGAACGTCTTTCACTCTCGCCCGCATTGTTCCAACTAAATGTGTGTTGGACTTCAAAAGTTCTGTTGCTATTGCGATATTTGTATAAAAGTTGTCGACCACTAAGGCCCTCCCTTGGTTTAGATAATTCTGCAATAAGCCCAACACAACTTTATTGCTGTGCCGCAAATCCGCTGGATTTTTGTCATCTTCTTTACCAGAATAAACTTTAACACTGTATGTATAGCCGTCTGCTCCACAAGCCTTGTATAATTTTACTCCATATTTGTGTGCCTTTCCTGGTAAATATTGGCGAAACTTCAGCCTACCTCTAAAAGGCACCATGGTCTCATCAATTATTACGTCCTCCTCTGGGTTGGAGTAATATTGAAATTTTTTATTCATCATGTGGACTAAATCATACACTTTCTTCAGTCTATCATCTGGCCGGCTGTCTTCGTCTGAGAAGTGAATGAAGCGTAAAATTTCTTCAAACCTATTTCGTGGCATGGTGCTGCGCACGAATAGATTTACGAATTTTCTATCCCTCGACCAGTAATTTTTTAATGACGGATATCGGACTAAACCAAAATAGAGCAACAATGCAAGAAATTTTTTCAATTCCAACTCAGTTACAGTTTTCCACTGGATTTGTTTATTTTTAGAAATAAAATATTTTTCTCCTGCCTTGTTTGTCCATTCTAACATTAGTCGAATGACCTCATTGTCCAGAAAAAGTAAGTAGGCATCTATTTCCTTACTTACTCCGTTAATATTTTTTAATCCGGAGTCACCGGTAAAGGCAAATGTTTTTAAAAGTTCACCAGTAACGCTATTCCATTTTCGAACTGGAGTTGTTGATACTGATGGTCCTGGAGACTGCGGATCAGATAGGACACCATCATCAGCGTTGTCGTCACTTTCGGAAATATTCTCTTCTTCATCTGGTTCGTATTCGCTGACATCAGAAGAGAAATCCTGACCCTCCCCTTCATTTTCTGAATCTTCTTCTAATATTCGCTGAATTTCAGATACTGTTAACCTTTTGCAGCTTCTAGGTATAGAACCATTCATCTACAATAACACGAAATAATAATAATAATAATGAATAATATTTACTTCAATAACAAGGTGAATAAATAATGAAAATTCAAAATTTCATTTTTGTTTTCATTGGAAAAAATTGATAAGAGAAAATTGAGAGTCGAAATCGTCTCACAATTTTTTTCGTTCGAAATGGGGTAATAATAAGCTATAATAACTTACCTTAGCAGCCAGATCACTAAAAATCACTCACAATATTTAAATAAAATCAATTGACTAATTGGGCCAATGCACTTGATATGAGGTTTATTGCACAACTGAAGTAAACAAGCATGAGACGTAATGATTCATGTGGGCTCGTGTTCAGACTTGTCGCGACCCGATTTCAACCCACGCGGTAGATTTGGCACTTTTTCATGTGAGTCGATACCGACTCGTATGGTAGCCAACGTGTTAATAACATTAGTCAATAAGCCCCCCACACAATTTTTTGCTAATTTCGACTTTATTTGTCAATATATTCTCCTTGAAGACCAATACAATCGCCCCAACGCTTTTTTAACTTCTTTTTCACAGACAATTTCTCTTTGCGTTTAAAATATCCTTCAGTTTCGGCAATTACCTCTTTATTGGAGCGAAATTTCTTTCCAGTGAGCTTTTTTTGAGGTCTGAGAACAGGAAATTGTCGCTGAGCGTCAGATCTGGAGAATACGTTGAATGAGGAAGCAATTCGTAGTGCATTTCATGCAATTTAGCCATCGGTTTTCCCAACGGTTTGTGGTATGGAGCATTGTCTCGATGAAACAGCACTTTGCGATCTCGTCCTTCAAACGCACCAATAACTATGTAATATTCGCTATTGATGGTTTTACTTTTCTCGAGATAATTGATGAACATATGCCATGCGCATCCCAAAATATACAGGTCATAATCTGGCCTGCCAATAGTTGTGTTGTTGGTCGGTTTTGACGTCTTTCACCGGCTGCTGTCTACTACGGAATGTAGTGATGAATCCATGTTTCATCCACTATCACATATCACATGAAAAAATCATTTTTATTTCACTTAAACAGCTCCAAACATTGCTCGGAATCATCAGTGCGTTGTTGTTTTTAGCCCGCTGTGAGCAAACGCGGTACCCATTTCGATAGCAGTTTACGCATTCCCAAATGTTCATGCAAAATGGTGTAAACATTTCCTTTCGATATCGTCATGATATCAGCTATCTCCTGCTGATTTACTTAACGGTTTTGCGAAATAATTTTGTGAATTTTCTGACGTCCGGATTCCATTCCAACTTTCAGCACCATCGGTGATTTATGGTTTATCAGGTCATTGTTTTTGCTTCAACGGTATTTTTCTTCATCAAAAAGCAATGCTTAATCAACACGCAAAATTATATTTTCACGTTGTTTTGAAAATAATAAAAGTCTCGTCACTTACAGCACAACAGCTCAGAAACTAGTAGACAGATGATCATGAAATTTTGACACATGACGTATGAAGGTTGACACAATCGACCACTAGTAAGGATTTATTGTACGTGATACCATTTATATATCGCCGGCCACGGTGGTCTGGTGGATTAGTCACGTGCCTGGCTGGTTCGATTCCAGCACTCGGATGGGTGTTTTTCTTTAATTCTTCTGTCCGTCTTACTTCCTACCCTACACACTCACATATACACACACACACACCCACACATATCTACACCTAAATGTCTGTGATTGTTTCTAGGCAAGAGTGTAAAATCCGACAACGAATTACCTCTCAGTCACGCCAGTTAAAGGCTGGGTAAGGCCGGATGCCTTCTGAGAAGTGTTCTACGTTGGTCGGTAGGCTTCCTGATAGAGTGATGGGTAAGCATATAACCAAGGGTTGATAGCCTGAGGGAGGTGCTGGCCTGGGTCTGTCGGTAACTTATGACCGTGGTTCGGAACCCACGTTAAACTGTAGGTCCAGTCGCTAAATAACCTTAGATGATGATGCACCTCTAACCGTAAATCCTATTGGAATTGGACTATTAGCATTGAAATGAAATCATTGACTGAGTAGTTCAAATCGTTTCGACGGTATTGTCTCTTTTATCGGAGCGAAGCCAATATTTTCAGACTGATACATTTACAAATTAGGCATGTCAACTATTGACATGTAATATACCATACAAATAAATGAATGGATTTCCTGGCTTGCTGCATTTATAGGTTTACTAACATCTTTTAGTACAGAGTGTAAATTAGTCTGATCTCGTATAAGGTCAATAATGTCGTGAGTAAACAAATACGAAAATACCTGGAAAGGAGTATTCTAACGTAATAGTTCTGGTGGTAAAGTTTCAGGTCCACGAACAAATGTTGGATCGTCGTCTTCTAAAAAGTCAAGTTCATCTCCACTGTCTTCTCACTCTCCAAGTATAGCTCCAGGTCCTGAGCACTTAAATTACGCAATCTGCGTGAAATATCAGATTCAAATATACAGTAGTAACAACCAATCACTAACGCGCAAAGTTGTAGTTCATCAATCCACAAATCAATATAAACGTAATTTTACGATAAAACTTTACTTCATTACTGAAAATTAAACTCTTACCTTTTCTCCACGTCGATTTCAATAGCCAATTATCAGGATTTCCACAATAAATCACGCTTCGTAATTGAACTCGAGCGGTTTGTAAGTGTTCATCACTTCAAAGACTCAAACAAATCCAAGTGCTGCCATCTAGTTAGTTGATCTGTTACTAAATAGTTAGAATGCTTCGTTGTCGATGTACAATGCTGCGTAAAAACGATCGATCTGTCTTTGGTGTATTTTTACGTAAACTTAAATGGTATGTTGCAGACATGCAACACGGCTCTGTAAAGGGTTAAAAATGAATTATTCAAATGTGCCTAATATTTTGATACTGAGTGTATATACCACCAAATATTCCCATTAATTAAGAAGTTTTTTTACTAACGATTATCGAAACTACCTGAACGTAACGAACTAAAAATTTCAATTATTTTTGTAAATCATAATGATAATTACATAATGATAACTACTTCAAAATAAATCGCAAAGGAAGTAGACAATCTTAACGCTTTTTTTAAATTATATCTAAAAGAAATCACATAGGCGATTACACAAGGTTAATGCCGTGTTCGACACTACTTAGAACCTCACTGAAAAAAGAACAACCAACAATTTCTAAGCTTTTTTATGGTGGTTATTATGGGCCATTCTTCTCCGCACGGAATGTACATGGCATGGATTTAAACTATTGTGTAATAACCGTCTGTGCCTACCTGTTAGGAACACTTTATCCTTTTCAGAATATTTCAGCGTAAAAACATTTTATTCCAACATCTCTAGATTGGTTTGGAACTTATTTTACCTGTTTGGACAGAAATATTTTGTCACTAAATGAGAGATATGGCAAATTATATTACATACTGTACAAATAAGCAAATATATCGTTTTTATTTAGAAATCAATATAGAATCATCAATACATAGAATAAGTGCATTGCATAGATAGCATAAAACGGCGAAGTTTAGCAATTGCTACTCGTACACTCAACCGCCGAACGCTTTACATTATAAAGGTCTTAGAGTAGGAAAAATAAACAAAATCAACGACCTAACCAAGTTACAATTCTAACAGAAAAAAAAAACAATTTCTGAAGTGAAAGAAACGACCACAAAAAAGCGTTCATTGCTGTAAAATATTCCCTTCAATTGAAGCCCGAAGGAGGTGACACTCAAAGATTTCAATTTATTACTAACACTGTTGTATAATTTAGGACTACAATAAGTAAAACTACGCTAGAAAAGCGAAGTCTTATATCGGGGAACTGATAAAACTGAGACCTGTCTGCTACTCACACTGTGAATTTCACCACGAAAAACTAATTTGTCCCTCAAGTATGCCGGCTCAGAACATATTAGCTAATGCAGGAAAACGAGATAGTAGTATTTCATAAATAATTCAATATTCAGCCAGGCTAATTCTTTATACTTATGTGAGACATGATCAAACTTCCTAATTCCACAAATGAATCTGACTAGATTATTTTGTGCTATCTGTAACTTATGCTTAATAAAACAATCTAACCAAGGATAATATACCATACTACAGTAGCTGAAGAATGGCAAAATTAGCACTTCGCAAAGTTTTTTTCTCAATTTAAAGTTAATTAGATACCTATTAGCATACAATGTTCTGATTTTAAGATAGACGTTCAATAACATATTCATAACATGGCTGGTAAACCTCAACCTTTCATCAATTGTAAGTCCCAATATCTTTGCTTCTGAAGAGAACTGCAAATCATTAGAACCGTTGTGAATCTTTAGTACATTTCTGATACGATTTCTAACATTATTGGAACAAAATAATACAACACTTGATTTACTTTCATTTATTGATAAGTTGTGATCGGCGGAATAAGCACAAAGACTGTGAATATCGGCATTCAATCCCGCAACCGCCAGATCAGGTCTAAGTGGAGAAAACGAATGAACAAGTTGGGTATCATCAGCGAAGGATTGAATAACTGAATGATTGATACAGGAAGGGAGATCAGTCGTGTATATTAGAAATAACAATGGTCCCAAGACAGACCCCTGTGGTACGCCGGACTGAATCAGGTGAAATTCAGAACGGTGCCCCTCCAACTCCGTACATTGACTCCTACCATGCAAGTATGATTAAAAGAAATGCTGAACATTAGTGGAAAAACCAAAATAATTCAATTTCGCACACAAAAGTGCATGATTTATCTTATCAAAAGCTTTTGAGTAATCTATAGAAACCAAAGCTACTGCCATTCCCTTGTCCAAACTGTTCATTAAAGTATCAGTCAAATTTAACAAAGCTGTGTTTGTACTATGCGAGGCTTGAAACCCTGACTGTCCAGCGGGGAGTATTCTACCGTTATCCAGAAAATTGGTTATTTGACATTTTACAACTAGCTCTAGTATTTTTGACATTATGTGCAATAGGCTTATTGGTCTTAAGTCTGAGAACCCAACCCTAGAAGCGTTTGCTTCAATACCTTTTATTATATCTGAAATGGTCGCAGGCCCAACAAGTGTAAAATCAAAGGTAAGCTTATCTAAATCCAACCTATTACTGTAATAGAAGTTTAAAATGTCTTGGTTAACATTTGCAGTATGAAAAACAGACATAAAGTAGTCGTTAATCAAAGATGGATCGCGAATACCTGATGGAAGTTCAGACGTAGTCGACTTCTTAATATTCAGTGTTGCGATCTCGAACCGATATACCGGATATACAAGGAAGGTTTAGAGGTCACATAGTTTGGTTTTAGGACTGTTCTGAGAAACCTGAGCTTTTATATGCTTTAAATCACGTATGCGATTGCAAGTAAAAAAAAATCACAAGATAATAAGTCAGGACCATTTTCGCATATTTTTTTCTTATTTCATCGGCTTTGTGAGAGTAGGCATTATCATAGTGGATGTCGGAAGGATGATAATCATTCTAATTTGTTCTTCCAGATGAAATAAAAATTATCGGATTATCACTTGTAGTTATCATAGTGCCTCATTTTAAAGTTCTGACCCTCTTATTTGACAACCTTTTATAATTTCATACGTCAAAAGATTCTACCTGAATGTTGATTCTACCGAAATGGGAAAAAAAGGATTGAATCAAAAATTCACTATGGAGTAACTGACCAAGAAAATTAACAAATAGAAAAGAAAGATTTTTTTTGTAAAAGTTTATCAGTGGTAGCATGACCTTTTCAAAAGAAGTAAGCGATGTTTGGTTCGAAGATTAAGAAGTGGCCGGAGGAAAGCATTTTGAAGACGAACAAATATGGTAAAGTTACTCCGGAGTTGTGGAAACACAATTCCACCGATAAAAGTAAATGCAGGGTCTTTCTTTCAGACGAACGACAACAGATTTAGCGGAAGCCTAAAGAGCTAAAGGATGTCTCAGAATGTTTTTCGTTTTTGATACTCAAAAAATAAAACATCAGAATTAATTCAAACTTGTCTAATTCCTGCTAAATTACAGAGTAGATTTTTAATTTTAATTTATGAAAAACAGCCATCCGTAAATTCGCATCAACCGCTTCTTGACACTCACTTAGCCTGGAACGGAAATTTCCAATCACTCTCTGGAGTATCGCTCTTGGAATCGAAGGGATGAAGAAATATTCGTCTGTTATTATTTGCTTTAAAACATTTAAGTTGGATGGTAACAGGTTGAAAGAGAGCTGCTAAAGATTATTTCGTGACGTGGGAAGTTGCTCCATCATGTTGGAAAAATGTGATGCAGCCAATCGAATTTTGCATTTCTGAAACCAAAAAAGTCTGATCACTGTTATCTTCAAAAAAGTAGGGGCCGATAATTCCTTCGCTTGATATGGCAATGGTTATTTTCAATGACAATGACTCGTACATTTCGGCCATGACTTGACGAATGTTGGTTTTCGACTGCTCAAGACTTAGGATTGTCTACATAAACACGATCTTTCGCATAGCTCCACAAAAAATGGTCAGCAGCGTCAAATCGCATAATCTCATCGGCCAATTAATATCACCAAATCTCAAGCTTTGCTCCCGCCGCTAAAAGCTTTGCTCCCACCGTTCCTTTTTTTAATTCAAGGCTTTGGCAGCCCAAACGACAACCTTAGGCGAATGTAATGGTTTTTGGTGCAGTTCTAACGAATTGTCGGGAGCCCAACAACTGCAATTTTGTTTAATCACGTGACCTTTGATGTGGAAATTCGATTCATCAAAAAACCATGTGTTATTGAAGCTCCTAAAATGGCAACATGCTGTACAAATAAGCAAATATATACAAGGAAGCTCTAGAGGTCACATAATTTGACTTTAGGATTGTTCTGGGAACACCTGAACAATTTACAATTAAAAAAATCACAAGGTAATAATTCAGAACTACTTTTGCATATTTTTTTTCTATTTCATCGACTTTTTACGAGTCTTTCACTGATGATTTCCGGTACTAATAAGAAATTTTTATATATCAATCGGGATATTTTTTTTTCAAAACCTTGTTTTGAAAAACAACAATTTTTCATTGTTTGAACTAACAGCTTATTCAAAGACATCGACAATAATTTTTTTTGGGGAACTGTAAGAAAACTACTGACCTACTCATCAACTACTCATGTGACTACAGCAGATACGAGGAAAATCCAATGAAATGAATATATACGGTTAGAATCATATTGATCTTATATCGTATTTTATTGACATGTTCTGCAATATCGAAATGTGTAACCAAAAGAAATTAAAAATTAGTCAGGAAAACGAAACCTTTATTGAAAACAAAATTCGCTTTGTTAAAAACCATAAACGATTTACTGACAAGTTATTGTCGTCATTACTCCACCGCAGAATTCCAAAAAAATAAGAATAGAGTATATTTTAAGTGACCATTAAGCCTAGCATCAATTATTTCGCCCATCGAAAAAAAAATAATAACAATCTATTTGGATTGTTATCGACATATTTTGATTTGAAACGGTTTATTTTTTTCATCGATCGCATATTAAAGAAAAAAAAACCGACATCCTTTACTGAGCGAGAAGTATGGCAAACTTTTGGGATGGGCTGGGATTACTTGCACTAGTGGTGTTACTATTGTAGTTGCAAATTGATTATAAACAATTATTTTATTGTATATCTATAAGATAACAATATATACCCCCATCGACCTCATATAAATTATTTGTGCCTTTAATTTCTTTTTAATGTCCTTCTTTTTCAACTTCCTGTGGTCCATAGTTGGACATAAGTATTCCTTCTTTTCTTCCACCGATTTCTCTCTTGAACTCCATAGGAGTACTGCTTTCCTGGTACCTTTTTTATCTCATCCTCTCGTTAATAGGGTAGCCTTCTTACGAAATCTCTAAGTTTCCACTCAATTAGCTTCTTCTATCTGGTTCTCTATTTGGTATCTAACTGGTAGCTATCTGGTTCTTATTATTTATCCTGCCCAGCTTTACTATAGTTTGGTTATGTATTAATTTACGTTTTTTTATTTCAGTTTGTTTTTAGATCAATATTGTTATATTTTTCTTCTAGTTTGATTCTTAACATTTATTTCTTCATAACTGTTTGTGTTCATTGTATTTTTACTATTATTTTCTGCTTCAATCTGATGGTTTCCATTCCAAAACTAACTTCCGGGAGAATGCACAGATTATATATTTATATTTTAAAGATTTTTTTGAAAATTTTGTGCTTTGAAAAATAAAATTATAAAAGCACACAAAAAATTGAGATTTCGATTTTTTCATTTTATTCCTTTAACTTTGCCATTAAATGTAAAATAGATCATTTAAATGTCCACCACGTGCCGCTTGCACGACTCAATTCTTTTGAGGTTATTTTCAATGACAATGACTCGTACATTTCGGCTAGTATTTCGGCCATGACTTGACGAATGTTGGTTTTCGACTGCTCAAGACTTAGGATTGTCTACATAAACACGATATTTCGCATAGCTCCACAAAAAATGGTCAGCAGCGTCAAATCGCATAATCTCATCGGCCAATTAATATCACCAAATCTCAAGCTTTGCTCCCACCGTTCCTTTTTTTAATTCAAGGCTTTATTCTAAAAAACCGGTTATACATTTATGATTCAAAGTATTGCCCATCGTTGGCTAGTACTTTTTCCGGCAGCATTCGAATCCCGCGTTGAAAAAACTGGTCATCTTTTGAAGCAATCCACGAATCAATCCAATTTCTAACTTCTTCGTAAGACCGAAAATGCTGGTCAGCCAGGGCGTGTGCCATCGATCGAAACAGATGATAATCAGAAGGAGCAACGTCTGCAGAATACGGCGGATGAGGTAGGACTTCTCATTTGAACGTTTCCAAGTGTGTTTTGACCACTTTCGCGACATGGGGCCGAGCATTGTCAAGCTGCAAAATCAATTTATCGTTATATATATTATATATTGCGTCCGTTTGTCTTTCAAAACTCGGCTCAAACGCATTAATTGCGTTCGATAACGATCCCCTGTAATTGTTTCAAATGGTTTTAACAGCTCTTAATACACCATACCGAGCAGGTCCCACCAAATACAGAGCATGACCTTGGAGCCGTAAATATTCGGTTTGGCCGTCAGCGTGGAAGCGTGGCCGGGATATTCCCATAATTTTCGACACTTGGGGTTATCGTAATAAACCCATTTTCATCCTCAGGCACAATGCGATGCAGAATTCTTTTCCGTTTTTGCCTTTCAAGCAAATGTTCACAAGCAAATAAACGGAGTTCAACATCCCTCGGTTTCAACGCGTTTCGGCGCCATTCACAGGTCTTTGAGGCGTTTTGAAATTGCTTGTTGAGTCACTATTAATGATCTTATCAACTTTTTTTGACTTTGACACCAGTCTTCATTAAGCAATGTCTCTAATTCTTCATCTTCAAGAAGTTTTGCTATGCCGGTCTTGGACGTGAAAATCACAGCTCTTGAAGCGTTGAAACCACTCACGATATATTATTTCACTCAGCGGTACAGCATTCGATGAGCCTCAGCCGCAGATTTATTCATATTAAAGAAATAAATTAACACCGCAACAACGCAAATGATCAGAATTTGGCTCGTAAATTGACATTTTTAATCGCGAATAACTTTATGATATAAACACGAATCGTCCACTGGTTCTATGTGGTTATATTTACAAGATATCCAACGGTATTACATGTCGTTTACTTATTTTGATATATTGTCGTTAATCAATTCTTCTATTGGAACCTTTGGTGTGTAACACTAAACTCTTCAAGTTTAATATTGTCGTTAATTTATTTTGACTACTACTTACCACTAACACCATCTATAGGAAAACGACGGGAGCAAAGTTGTATGCCTTTAATAATTTCAGTCTTCCGTGAAAATCGTTCAACCATTTTCGATGGATTGCTAAATGAGACTATGATTTCGATAGACAGAATTTAAATCAATCAAAATATTGGGAATATCCAATCTGAAAATAATAATTATAAGGCAATAAAGAATATATCTTCTATTCTAGCAACATAAATTCCGACATTGCATTTAAAAAATTAAACTATTCTTTTTGTAGTTTTGGATAGTAGGATGGATCTATCAACATAATTCTGACAAATAAAGTTACTTATGTTTTCTACCTGATCCCCTGCCACTTCCATATATTTAAAGGAGAAATGATCCAAACTGTCTTTGCCTTAGTAGAATGCAGAAATATCAAGTTTGAAATAAGCATCTTCACTAGCTGAAACATCGCCAAAGAAAAAAAAACCAAGAAACAACTTTCAAATTAATTTAAAATCAATACTTTCCCTTCTTCTTCGTATTCTTCTTTACATGTCTTCATGTCATGACCTATGGAAACTCAAACTCAAAAAGACTCGTGTCGATTGGTGCAAAGAAATGCCCAAAAATACAATCGTGGTGCGTCAAAAGTCGTCTATAACATCTACGCAGGTGATGAATCTTGGATCTATGCATATGAGCCCGAAAATAAACAGCTGTCTATTGTATAGGTCAAAACACAAGTACAAAAGTTGTTCGCAGTTGTTACAGTGCCACTAGAGAATGCTCAATTGAATGGCAATGCTCAGTGCGTGGCAATGCTCACTGCCCCGTAGAACGCTCAATTCTGAATGGTACACTACCATTTGTTCACCAGAAGTCTTTGAATTGAAAATAAAAAAAAACAACCAGCGACGCAAGATCGTTCCTCACCATGACAACCCGAGCTCCCACACATCGGACCGAACAATTCAATATTTGACCGGTCAATACAGCGAATTGATGGGTCATCCGCTGTACGGTCCTGATTTGGCACGCAGTGATTTCTTTTCGTCCCTGTTCGTGAAGAATAAACTATATAAATAAAATGCATATTTTGCAGTACCTCAATCGGAACGGAAAAAGTACTATGAAAATTAGTTCGAACGTTTGTAAAAGTTCATTTGTTAATCTCGCAAAATGCTTCGGAAAATAATCCATATATAAATTTAAGTAGATTTTAATCCCTTTTTCGAATGGTTCAAACATTAACTTTTTCGACCTCCATCCGTGCAAACGATACCGGCCCTTGAGCTCCACGTCCGAACGCAAGCAAAAGACCGTTTTCCCAGTGCGGACAGTGCCGGTACCATCGGTGGAGGGGTGGCATTCCATTACGTCAAGGTTCTTCGGCGACTCGAGTACCGGCATCAGCCAGACAAAGAAGAACGGGCACAGCGTCTATGGCGATTCAATTTGTACGATTCGGATGCTGGAGTAACTCGTGAACGCGTTCGCCTTTGACGATTTAAACAGAGATCTAGTATTTAAGTAAACAAATAACTATCGGTAGTGACAAAAATTGATGTAATTCGTGTGTTTTTAAAGTGGAGAAATTAACTATCGTCGATGTGTAGTTTTGGTGCGATGTGAATCTTTTTCGTGCGGCAGAAACCGTGTGGTATTCGCGCTTGGTGCAAGGTTGTTGCTAATGTAGGGTCAATGGAATCGGTTATTTCTGACGATAAATCAAGACTGAGTTAGAATCTTGACACAGTAAGTGTACTGCGATATATTTTTCTAATTTTGTTTTCTTATTATATCTCTAGTTTTTATACAGTCTAGTTTTTAGTTATGTTTCTAACATGAAATAAAAAAAGCAATTTTCAAAATGACCTAGCAAAGCAAATATGCATGGTATGTACCAAATATATTTTTTGAAAAAGGTAAAAACTTAAATAAAAATATTTTTCTTATACTGTATCCATAGGAATTTATTAGGCCTTTTCAGCATTCACATTCTTGTGGTCTAGTTTCTATACTTAAGCACACTCTGGCTTATAGGTTTTTATTGTTATCAATTTCTTGGCATGACTCTCTTATAAATGAACTCATGTCATCAACAGTGAGTGGTTTTCTAGAAAATACTTTATCTTTGATAACACCCCAAAAGAAAAAGTTCATTGGGGTCATGTCTGATGATCGTGGTTTCTTCATTCAAAAATATCCCGCAGAATTGTAAACGGAGATCTTGATCATCCTCTAATAATCCATGAAGTAATGTTAACCGATAAATTTTCGAGCCGAAAGGTTGGCAACAGACAACCCAAAGATCTACGAGAAATCTCTAACTGAATAGAAGCTGTCTCCTTTGAATTTTTCGGGCTTTGAGTAATTGCCAGAGCAACTAAAATTTCATTTTTATGGGTAGTAACACTGACTGGTTAACCATTGTTTGACAGATTGACTCAGTTTAAAATAGCACGTAATCTGAAAAAAATTTAAGTCTATTTGGTAGAAGTTTATTACATTGACCAGCCAATTTCTGTAGAATCTTTTCAGCATTCTCTGTCTTTCAGTATCGATTAATTATTCACTTTCGTTGGTCGTTGGTTAAATTACCAATCATGATTATTTGAAAATAATTATAAATATAAAATGCAAACAATAAAAGATATGAAATAACATAAAATTATAGTATAGTCTAGTACAGTAAATAATAAAGAACTCAGCCCTTGTAACTGTACACCTACTACTTTTGCATCCTTCCTTTATATATATATATATATATATATATATATATATATATATATATATATATATATATATATATATATAGAATCGATGAAAAACGGCAAGGTTCCAGGAAAGGACAGTGTAACTGTCAAAATGGTAAAAGCTGGTGGTCGGACATTACATAAAACACTGGCAAAATTATACTCAAAATGCCTCAAAGAACAAAAAGTCCCTGACTTATGGAAAAATGCAGAAGTGATCCTTTTACATAAAAAAGGAGCACAGGAAGATTTAAAGAACTACCATCCAATAAGCCTCCTATCAGTAATGTACAAAGTTTTCACTAAGATAATTTCTAAAAGAATATTAAAAAAACTGAATGACGCACAACCAAGAGAACAAGCAGGATTCAGAAGTGGATTCAGTACAATGGATCACATCCAGGTTGTACAGCAGGTCATAGAAAGGCACAACGAATACACCATGCCACTGTGCTTGGGTTTTATCGACTACGAAAAAGCATTTGATTCCATCTCAAAGCATGCGATAATGGATGCACTGCTTAGTCAAGGTGTAGAGAGAGATTATGTAAACCTATTAGAATCGATATATGATGGAGCTACAGCCACAATTCACCTTAATGATCTTGAAGTGGGAATTAATGTAGAACGAGGTGTACGGCAGGATGACGCAATATCGCCTATTTTTTTCTCGGCTGGCCTTGAAGAAGTATTCCGTAAACTGGATTGGGAACAGGATGGTGTAAAGATCAATGGTGCAAACTTAAACCATCTTAGATTTGCAGATGATATTATTCTCATTTCAAAAGACCCAGAGGAGCTGCAAAGACGCATACAAGAACTGCAAAGGGCTGGCAAACCATTTGGCTTGAAAATAAACCTGAAAAATAGTCAGGTTATGTTCAATAACCTCGTTCAGGACAGAAAAATTTCAGTTTTAGGAACGGATTTGCAGATTGTGGACAGCTTTATATATATATCTTGGGCAGAGGATTTCAATGGAAGGGAAAACCGTCCGGGAGGGGGAACGGCGTGTTAAATGTGGCTGGCAGGCATTTGGTAGGCTCAACATAGTGTTTAAGAGCAGACTCCCACTCTGCCTGAAAAGAAAAGTCTTCGATCAGTGCGTTCTACCCGTTATGACATACGGAAGTGAAACCTGGACACTCACATCGCAATCAATTCAAAAACTTCGGGTGGCACAGAGGGGAATGGAAAGATGTATGCTTGGCATTACAAGACGAGATAGAAAGTCCTGCGCAAAGATCAGGGAACAAACAAAAGACTGTGACATCACTGGAAGAGTAAAGCAATTGAAATGGAGATGGGCAGGCCATATAGCGAGGCGATGGGACGACAGATGGACCAAGGCAATCCTGGAGTGGATACCGCTGATCGCAAACGTCCGCGAAGAAGACCGAAAGCACGATGGATTGATGACATCGTTAATTATATATAAAGTATATAAGTATATTGGACCCGAGTGGCAGAGGAAAGCCCAAGACCGTGGAAGTTGGAAGCATGCTGAAGAGGCCTTCATCCTGCAGTGGATCGATACAGGCTGATGACGATGATGATGATGATGATGATGATGATGCTCGCATTGCTTTTCTTGTTTCGTCAAAAGAAAAAAAACCCTGAAAGTCATCGTGCGCTGGTAGAGACTTACGGTGAGCATGGTCCAACCATAAGAACATGTAAAACGTGGTTTCGACAATTCAAATGTAGTGATTTCAACGTCAACGTCAAGACAAAAAACGTCCTGGTAGGCCGAAAACGTTTGAAGATGCGGAATTGCAGGAGTTTTTGGATGAAGACCAACTCAAACTCAAAAGCAATTAGCAGAAAAGTTGAGCGTGAACCGAGTCGCAATTTGTGAACGATTACAATGGATGGGAAATATCCAAAAGATGGGAAGATGGGTGCCACATGAATTGAATGACAGGCAATTAGAAAACCGAAAAATCGTAAGTCAAATGCTGCTTCAAAGGTATGAAAGGAAGAAATTTCTGCATCGAATAGTAACGGGTGATAAAAAATGGATCTATTTTAAAAATCCCAAGCGAAAAAAATGATGGTTGTCACCTGACGAAGCCGACTCATCGACTGCAAGGCCAAATCCCTTTGGTCGAAAGACCGTGTTCTGCGTCTGGTGGGTGTGAGGTTGTTGTCGTATATTATGAACTGTTGAAACCTGGAGAAACAGTTAATACTGATCGCTACCGACAACAAATGATCAATTTGAACTGTGCATTGATCAAAAACAGCAAAACCACTCAAAGAAGTGTTGAAATCACTTGAATGGGAAGTTTTATCACACCCGCCGTACTCTCCAGACCTGACTCCATCCGACTACCATCTTTTCGCATCGACGGGGCACGCGCTTGCCCTATTGCAAAGCAGCACTTCGCCGATCGAAGAAGTTAAAAAATGGCTCGATGAATGGTTTAGCTCAAAAGAGAAACTGTTCTTTTGGAATGGCACAATGTATAGAATCAAATGTTCATCAAATCAAATGTATAGAATCAAAATGTATAGAATCAAATCAGTGTTTTCTTTAGTTAAACAACCGGAAAAGAATTAATATCTGTGTGAATTATGTTAGTTGCTTAACCCATCCTTTACATTAGAGGGCACATGTTTCGTCTGTTGGTGGTTAGACTCATCAGGGTTCCGACATATGCTCTCTCATCAAGAATAGGGAGACCCTATCCGCAATCAAACAACCCATACATTCGCCGACTTCGCTGGCTTATATATGTAGTTTTTTGATTTCTTTGGGCTGCGTCCAATGAGACAACAGTAGTTGGGAGTTATTCACTTCCAACCGCTGGTTTCCCAATCTCATGTCGTACGCACAACAACCTGCGTTTCCGTCAAAATATGCATTCTGTTAGTTGCTTGACCAGGATCGAGCCCCACCAATTCTTTACATTGGAGGGCACATGTTTCGTCTGTTAGTGGTTACACCCATCAGGATAAATATATATATATATATATATATATATATATATATATATATATATATATATATATATATATATATATATACATATATATATATATATATATATATATATGTATATATATATATATATATATATATATATATATATATATATATATATATATATATATATATATATACCAGGTGTCCCATTAAGGATGGATCGCGGCCGTATCTTGAAAACTATTTATCCCACAGCTTCTAAAACGACCGCAAGAGGGCGTGACGAGCTAAACATTTTTAAAAATCATTTTTTTGTGTATTTTCAAGTGTTAACCGAGTAAGAAAAATTCTCAGTTATAATTAGCAAACTGTCTCCTACAAATTTGTTTTATGACATTTTGTCGTAACTTCGCGAATAAAGAAGTGGGGGGGAGTTTTACCTATTTAGATAAAAAGTCGTCTAATGTCCCTTTGACTAAACCGATTTTCCTCAATTTGGATTCATTTAAAAGGCAATTGCTGGGACAATCAGATAATCTGGGAGATAAATTATTTAGTTTATAAATGAAACCGCGAGGTGGCGTTACATTCAACAATAGCTTTTTTGAAGTTTTGTTCAGTTTTTTCAAATGGAATGGTACAGCTTTTATTACATGGTTAGAAAGGTAATTTAAAAGTGAAAACCCGAAATCGATATCTCTGACATGTCAAGAGATATTTCGATTTTTCGTAAAGTGTGAAGGAAGGCAAACATTAGGTTACTATTTTTTTAACTTAATGCAGGTAGTAGTGAAATAATAACTGATTTTTTTCTGAAAAATCGAAATATCTCTTGACATGTCAGAGATATCGATTTCGGGTTTTCACTGGATGATTCCTCTTTAAATTACCTTTCTAGCCATGTAATAAAAGCTGTACCATATTAAGACCAATTTCTAACTTAATATTACGGTAAAAATTAAAACTAACTGATTTTTTCAGAAAAACCGAAATATCTCTTGACATGTCAGAGATATCGATTTCGGGTTTTCACTGGATGATTCCTCTTTAAATTACCTTTCTTACCATGTAGTAAAAGCTGTACCATTCCATTTGAAAAAACTGAACAAAACTTCAAAAAACTATTGTTGAATGTAACGCCACCTCGTGGTTTCATTTATAAACTAAATAATTTATCTCCTAGATTATCTGATTGTCCCAGCAATTGCCTTTTAAATGAATCCAAATTGAGGAAAATCGGTTAAGGCAAACGGACATTAGACGACTTTTTATCTCAATAGGTAAAACTGTTACCGTTACTTTGTGATAGTTCATTTTTTAAAAAGGAATAAAACAAACAAACGCATAACAAAGTAAAAAATTGTTTTATTCCTTTAAAAAAAAAAGAGAGATCATTGACAAAAAGTCGTAGATAATAACTATTAACATTTAATTGATTTTAATATATTTCATCTGCTAAATAATTAAAATTTCACTAAATCCGAACTAATTTTATTGTCCAGTCGACGAACCAATTAAAAGAAAACCATGAAATAAAGTAACCTGATCATTTGATACAATTGTTCCAATTTTTGTGTAACGTCCCCCGTTTTTAATACTTTTATAGTCTAGATGTCATTAACCTCCTCATTAATTAATTTTAAGTATGTAATGAAACGAGCTCGGAATAGAACGAAATTTATTAAAACACGTGCTCATTCTAAACGCTGATCTTTATCATTTGGGCGTAAACCATAACGTTTATGTTTATCAACTTATGAATATGGGCGTTAATAAATTTTATTGATTTTCCTCAACTAACATAAGAAAATTTTAAATTCTTGTTACTTGTTGGAGATAGATTTTACAGTTATAGTAAATAAAACTACCAAGCAATTCCTTGACTATTGTTTCAGTTGTTCATGCCTTCTTCGGAAGGTGTTAACCTAAAAATAAATTCTCACAACGTTTCTTAAATATTGTTACGTAATAATGCTTATCAACATCAAGAATTACTAGAGAATGCACTTATAAAGCCCATTTATAAAAACGGAAAAATGCATAACGAAAATAACTATAAACCAATATCATTGTTTTGGGAAAATAATTTATAGCACATTGATAGAATTCTTAGAGAAATGTATAGTCCGGTCAATCTAGACATTCAAAGGTACATAAATTCACATCAAGTTGGAAGTGAGTAAAAATGTTCAAAACATAATTAAAAATAACATTTCAAAATTCCCCATCGTTGCGGTGAAAAAAAATTGACTCGAGGTCAAAATCAAGAAAATGGTGTTTTCGCGATTTTCATCAAAACGGTAAGTTTTATCGTAAAATTACTTCAGACAAAAATTGTAGATCATAAAATTATCTGTAAAAAAGGTATAAATAATTTTTTTTCCTAAGAGCCACCGTTTCTGAGATATAACGAATCAAAAAGTTGTAAGCGTCATAATATGCACACGTTTCCATACCACCTCTGAAGTAGTCTACTTAGCGCATTTTTTAACTTGGTTTCTCCAGTAGGCCTATTCCACAGGTCTGTTATGATTCTGTTTAATTGGAAACTATTGCATAATAACAGATATTAGCAAGGGTTGGAATTGATAAAAGCGATGGAAGTTAAAAAACAGTAGAAAAATTTATTCGTCCGATTCATAATCTTCATTTACTTCTTGTTGTTCTTCTTCTTGATCTTCTTCTTCTTCTTCTTCTTATATATATATATATATATATATATATATATATATATATATATATATATATATAAATATATATATATATATATATATATATATATATATATATATATATATATATATATATATATATATATATATATATATATATATATATATATATATATATATATATATATGACTACTGAAAATAGTTTTTTCAGTTGGAGATCGAGCAATGAGTAATACGAGTAAGTCTACATCTTCATCAACAACAATAGTTGTATTTGTCAAATTAAATTGCTCTATTGCTGTTTCAATAATCAGTACATCGGCATCGTTATTAGCTTGTTTAACCAATATATTTTCAGCAGTAAACTTTTCTTTCAACATTGATATGAACCGAAACTTGTTGTGAGTATTTGCAAGAAATTTCTGTTGACTGGTAGGAACTGTCATAAGTTCATTAAATAAAATATCGGAAGATGAAGATGTTGCTAAAGTTCGACGACGTTGTTCTGCTGCTTTAATATTTGTCGCGCAATCATTATAGCCATCAAATACGACAGTAACTCTGGGACCAAAATGTCCCAGTATACCCAGTAATACTCATGCGCTGGAACAATAATACAGGGTCAACGTACTTATGCATATTGTGACGCTTACAACTTTTTAAATCGTTATATCTCAGGAGCGGTGACTTTTAGGAAAAAAATTATTGATATAGATAATTTTATAATCTACAATTTTTGTTTAAGGTAATTTTACGATAAATCTTGCCGTTTTGATGAAAATCGCAAAAAATCAATTTTTTAACCTTTGACCTCGAGTCAATTTTTTTCCACGTACCGGAACGATGGGGAATTTTGAAATGTTATTCACTCTTATTTTTCTATCTAATTTGACCGGACTATATAATATAATTGGTGATAATCAGAATGATTTTAGGAAACGGAAATCCACAATTATGGCTCTATTTTAAGCAATTACATATATCTCAAATTCACTAAATAATAAAAACTTTAACCAGGTATATAGATTTGTCCAAGACTTTTGACAGCGTTAACCATAAGATTTTATGCCCAAAATTGGACAGTTATGGTATAAGAGGTAATGCCTTATATTTAATATAAGATCGTTTGGAAGATCGTACTCAACAACTTGTAGAGAAGGATGCTTGTGGCAGGGTTACTTTATAAAAAACTATCAGAATGGGTTTTCCACAGGGATCTATTCTGGGGCCGAAATTATATCTTATATATTAATGATATATTTAGTGCAATATATGAATACACAATTATGCATGCACTGATATTTAGTGTGGAGATTTCTGATAGAACGTTGGTAAGAAAAAAGGAATTGGCAGTAAGTATAGTGAAAGTGTTTCTGGCCAACAAAAAAGATGAAAGCTATAAGAACCTCATAGATGAATTCTTGAAAGCCTATGAAATACTCGGCTATCGCATGTCCTTAGAAATGCATTTTTCCCATTTCGATTTTTTTCAACAGGAGGAGAGAAGTTTCACCAAGACATCTTCTCAGAAATTAATGGTAAAATTGTCTAATGACATGACATCAAATTTGCATTTACTCTTTGCGAAATAGTAAGGGGAAGTCATGTTATCCCGGACGGCTCCTAAAGCCGAACAGGATTTGAATCTGTGCAAGAAAGCGCACCAATTTGTTGCTTGCGTCGCGATCAGCAACTTCCTCCAAAGTGAAGTGCGGGGGGTGACGCTCGCGAGTCAGTAGCCCTTCGTTCGTCGTGGAGATTTTTACACTCCCATTTCGATTTTTTTCCGGAAAATTTGGGTGCGGTAAATGACGAACAAGGAGAGAGGTTTCATCAGGACATCTTCTCAGAAATTATTGGTAAAATGGTCTAATGACATCATGACATGTCAAATTTACAAGTAGCATTTATGTTTTGCGAAATAGTAGGGGGAAGTCATGTTATCCCGGACGGCTCCTAAAGCCGAACAGGATTTGAATCTGTGCAAGAAAGCGCGTCAATTTGTTGCTTGCGACACGCTTAGCAACTTCATCCAAAGTGAAGTGCGGGGGGTGACGCTCGCGAGTCAGTAGCGCTTCGTTCGTCGTGATGATTAGTGCAAATTTCGAGGTTAGTAAAAATTTTGTTCGAAGTAATTTTTTGGGGTCTGTGAACAGTAATTAAAAGAAGGAATGATACTGATTATTGTTGATAATTATTGCTTTGTTATTAATCTGTCATAATTCACAAGTTTTTTATGATTCATAACACACAATGTGAATGAGGATTTTTCTTGCATGTACCTAAAAGTCCCCTAATGGTAGACAGTTTTACAATTAGATTTTTATTGTTGTAGTAATTAATTTCGTATTTTTTGTTACATTCAATATCGGTAAATCTAGACCAAGCTGTAAGAATACTCCCAAATGCGAAATATTGAAAAAAAACATCTATAAGGTGATGTCAAAAAAATTATCTATAAGGAAATCATCGGAAGTCTACAATGTACCAACAAGTACTCTGTTCAACTACATTAAAAAATTAAAACGGGCAGAACTAACACTGTCATTCATAAAATGAGCGATTTGACTTAACCTTCATCCAGGAGTACGAAGAATGGACGTATTGGATATTTCAAATAGGTGCATGCCTTTAACTAGAAAAGAATTTCTAAAATTGACAATTCGGTCTCGCTGAGAAATCAACAGGAGGAAAATCAACACAACAACGCCTGAACGCGTTGAATGTGGTATGGTTACAAAATTGTCCTTAAGAATTTTCCAAACTTTCCAGTGACTCACATTCAAAGTATTTGGAATTTTTTGCGTAGAACTACCAGGCTCTTCCGCTATCATGTCCAGCACATTCTGTTCCAATTGTACCGTTCTTACAGTCAGTGATCTTCCTGATTCTTCAGTTCATTTCAATGTGCCTGTTTCACGAAGAAGTCGATGAATGTTTTCGAAGATTTTTCGGTCATGGACATTACGGGCTGGAAATCGTTCGCTGTACAATCGCCTAGCTTGTAATGCATTGCCATCAGCAAGTCCATACATGAAGTGCATGTCAGTCATCTCGGCGTTTGTATACATTATGATAGAGGACTTCACTCACTATTTAAGACACGTCAAACAGCCAAACGCCACTCAATCTATGTAAACAAATGCGACCGATGAAATCCACTTACTAGATAAAACAGCCGTGATCGAGTGACCGAGATCGAAAAAAAAATTTTTTTGTGCTTGATAAACTCATTGCCGTACACCCTACTTTTATTTACATTAATGATTTCTACAAATATCGAATATGGTTGTCGCAATTTTTGTTCGCCCTGTATCTTCGAAACAAAGGGGTTTTTCAAAAATCATTATAGGATAAAATATTCTTAGAATAGCACAAGGAATAACCCCTTGCATTTTTGCCACATGTTTACCTAACACCCTGTATATTATATATATATATATATATATATATATATATATTATATATTTGTTCTTCCCTGGGTATTGCTGTCCCTGACTGGCTCTGATCTTCATATAACTGGGAATAAAACCTTCTGACAATCTCTAACATTTGGGTACGCGTCCTGCACACTGTGCCATCATCACGCTTTAAAGCATATATTAGATTTAAAGCATTATTAAAATTTAAAGCATATACCAGATATCCTAGTGGAGGAAGTAACAAATGCTATAGAATTGATGAAGAACGGCAAGGCTCCAGGAAAGGATAGTGTAACTACCAGATATCCTAGTGGAGGAAGTAACAAATGCTATAGAATTGATGAAGAACGGCAAGGCTCCAGGAAAGGATAGTGTAACTGTCGAAATGCTAAAAGCTGGTGGTCGGACGTTACATAAAACACTGGCAAAATTATACTCAAAATGCCTCAAAGAACAAAAAGTACCGGACTTATGGAAAAATGCAGAAGTGATCCTTTTACATAAAAAAGGAGCACAGGAAGATTTAAAGAACTACCGTCCAATAAGCCTCCTATCAGTGATGTACAAAGTTTTCACTAAGATAATTTCTAAAAGAATATTAAAAAAACTGAATGACGCACAACCAAGAGAACAAGCAGGATTCAGAAGTGGATTCAGTACAATGGATCACATCCAGGTTGTACAGCAGGTCATAGAAAGGCACAACGAATACACCATGCCACTCTGCTTGGCTTTTATCGACTACGAAAAAGCATTTGATTCCATCTTAAAGCATGCGATAATGGATGCACTGCTTAGCCAAGGTGTAGAGAGAGCCTATGTAAACCTATTAGAATCGATATATGATGGAGCTACAGCCACAATTCACCTTGATGATCTTGAAGTGGGAATTAATATAGAACGAGGTGTACGGCAGGGTGACGCAATATCGCCTATTCTTTTCTCGGCTGGCCTTGAAGAAGTATTCCGTAAACTGGATTGGGAACAGGATGGTGTAAAGATCAATGGTGCAAACTTAAACCATCTTAGATTTGCAGATGATATTATTCTCATTTCACAAGACCCAGAGGAGCTGCAAAGACGCATACAAGAACTGCAAAGGGCTGGCGAACCATTTGGCTTGAAAATAAACCTGAAAAAGAGTCAGGTTATGTTCAATAACTTCGCTCAGGACAGAAGAATTTCAGTTCTAGGAAGGGATTTAGAGATTGTGGACAGCTTTATATATCTTGGGCAGAGGATTTCCATGGCCCGGGAGGTGGAACGGCGTGTTAAATGTGGCTGGCAGGCATTTGGTAGGCTCAACATAGTGTTTAAGAGCAGACTCCCACTTTGCCTGAAAAGAAAAGTATTCGATCAGTGCGTTCTACCCGTTATGACATACGGAAGTGAAACCTGGACACTCACATCGCAATCAATTCAAAAACTTCGGGTGGCACAGAGGGGAATGGAAAGATGTATGCTTGGCATTACAAGACGAGACAGAAAGTCCTGCGCATGGATCAGGGAACAAACAAAAGTCTGTGACATCATTGGAAGAGTAAAACAGTTGAAATGGAGATGGGCAGGCCATATAGCGAGGCGATGGGACGACAGATGGACCAAGGCAATCCTGGAGTGGATACCGCTTGATCGCAAACGTCCGCGAAGAAGACCGAAAGCACGATGGAATGATGACATCGTTAAGTATATTGGACCCGAGTGGCAGAGGAAAGCCCAGGACCGTGAAGGTTGGAAGCATGCTGAAGAGGCCTTCATCCTGCAGTGGATCGATGCGGGCTGATGATGATATATATATATATATATATATATATATATATATATATATATATATATATATATATATATATATATATAGGTATATAAGGTAGCGTAACGGAACCGTGGAGGGAAAATATTACAGAAATCTTTCACCCTTTATTCACGTGGTGCCACCGATCGGGTGAAAGGCTAGAAACCGGTCCCGAGAGACACGTGACGTCGTATGGTTGACAGTTCGGCGAAGGCGATCGGTGGCACCACATGGAGAAAGGGTGAAAGATTTCTGTAATATATATATATATATATATATATATATATATATATATATATATATATATATATATATATATATATATATATATATTGAAATTGATAAAAGTAACTTCACATATTTTGAATGGATGTTTTCTTTGGATTGTAACCTGAGAACATATTAACAAGTATAAGTACACGTAACATAAAACTGACAATGTTAAAACGATTACTTGGTAAACGTTTAAATAAAATTAATCGAGTAATGCTACACCAATATGGGTTCAAATCTATTAACGGTATTAATACCCACATACAGTTACGTTAAACGAGATGGCTGAATAATCACTTTGAAGATTTTTTCATTTATTATCAGGACTACAAGGATGAAATAAAAAGTTACGGGCATGAAATGAAGAAAACTAATTTATAATTAAATGTGTTTGTGAATTTATCACAAAATATGTTGATCTGCAATATCAAATTTCAATTTTAGTTAAATGTCTTATTTGATTCGAGCAATATTTGTCTCAAACTCGAAGAAATTTTCGAATTTCGAAATTTTCACGTTTCGCTAAGAAGTGTTAGTATCATTAGGAGATGATTCAGTCTGATTGAATAATCTCCAGATGATGCTAACATGGTTAGAAGAAAACAGAAGTTAAATAAAGCTATTTGGTGTTTACTGGTAAATATCTTCGAGTTTAATGTTTTACATCAAAGGTTCCAATTGTTCTGGATAACAATTGCCTTGTTACAGGAACTCCCCAAAGTAGAAAGAATAATTCGATGTAGAAAAAATCAAGCAGTCGGAAAAATATCTTACTTTGATGCGATAAATAAATTGAAAGCTAGGAGGAAATCGCAAATTCCGCCCTCGTTTGGCTCATTTTCGTGCAAGTGGCTGGTAGCCAAAAACATCTGTATCAAAATCGATCTAGTAAAATTCCACAATTTTTTCACCTCCTGACAAACCCAACTCTCATCTAGTGAAAACCGTTTTACCCTACCCCCATCACGCTTCAACCAACTATTACCTACATCATCTTCCCTTCATTTACCATATCTGTTAAACCACTAAAGTTTCCTATCGCCCACACCCACTCCAGGTGGTCCTTCCAATTAAAGCGATATGGAGTTAGATCTCCTTCCAGTAGCAAATACTCCACTCATCATGTTTGACCTCCTAACTCCATTAACAATATCTAGATTGGCTCGCATGAGGTACCACCCGCTCCCTTACGAGGTCAGTAGTAACGCCTTTAATATTATTTATTTTTTCCTCAAAATAGTCTTGTCTTTTGATTTCCTTAAAACTTCAAAAATATTAATTCTCCTATAACTCCGATTTTTCTCTTCTCTTATATGTAACATTTATTCTTACTGGATTATTGCATAGATAGGTTCAGTCAAGTAATTAGTATACCGTGGGTTCAATCCATCAAATAATTTGGTTTTTTAATCAGTATACCTTACTTTATATACAAGGTGTCCCAACAGAAAGTTTCTTTTTGATATAGCGATATAAATAAAAGAGGGATGTCCATAAAAAAAACCTTTATTAATTATTAAAAAACCTACACACCAATTATCAAAAAACCTCTCACAGCTCTTATCCCAGCACATAATCTTTGAAATGGCTGCCATTTCGTGTTGGTTGTTTTATTTTAACTGCATCAAAGAACCCGGTTTATCGACGTAAACTTTCGATTTTAGATAATACCGCAAGAAAAAATCCATAGGGCTCAAATCAGGACTACGTAAAGGCCAATTTATGTCCTGGACATCAATTTGTATACGAAACTTTCACGAACTCGTAGCAGAGACGTATTGGGAGTGTGTGTGTGTGTGTAACCAGCGAAGTTGCAGTTTAGATACCAAAAAATTGTCCATCATTTCCACATAACGCGGTAAATTGTTGAGCCGGTTTCTTAAAACTACTTAACCGATTTCCTGATGAGGGGGACACTGTTTCTGTAAAATTCTAGCACACACAACGCACGGTCTGCTCCAGGGAAACGATCCATAGCGACTAAATTCTTAAAGAGGGGGCCATCGATTTACATGCACCCCGCGCCCCCTCAGAGTGGTTGCGTTTGCGCAGTGAGCCAACGAATTCTTATGAACGAAATTTCTTATGATACTCCTTGTATAAAGAGTTGCTGAAATTGACCAGATAAGTTCAATTTCAGAATTTATCTGGTCAATTTCATCAATAACAAAAACAAACAAATTGTGGATTGTTGTGATCTACAACAGTGAACGGTGACATAGATATTGGATTTCATATAACCCGACAAAAAAATGCAGAATAATAAATCAAAGAATCTTGTTGGCTGATTGATTAAAATTATTAATGCAGTAAATAATTGTAAACGAAGTCTTGAAATCCATTACCGAACCAGTTTCATCAAATTGTTTAATCAACCTTTGGAGAGTTGAATCGTTTGGTGTACTATATGGACCAAAAAGTCCACAAAGTTTTAGTACCATCCAAAAAATAGCACGAAATTTAAATCAGGCGTTCAATTTGGTTTCAAAAGGTTTTCTTACCTACATTTTATCATCATCAGTTTACACGCTTTACCTATACACCTGCCCACTGTCGTTTCTTGTATACATTGTTGTGTAAAGTGAATATTTTTGGAAATATAAAAATATACTCGCAAAACACGTCTAAATGTGTGTTTACAAGTATTGATGTATATATGAATGTGTAAATAAAAATAAATAGACGCACTAGAAAATGAGGTTCATTAAAAAAATTGGTACGTAATTGGACTGGATTCAGAAACGGAAAAAAAAATATTTTTCTTCAAGTTGAAAGGCCAATAAAATTTTATTATGCAAGTGGCAAAAAATGCCAGGCATCCGGTGTCGTTCTGACGCGCTTTATAAGTCAGAAAAAAACGTCTAAACTCAGTCTACCCATTAAAAACGGTAAAATTCTTCGAACCACGGGCCGCGTTATGGAGCTCACCAGGCATGCGGCGGACCGTTCAGCCCAACAGATGACGCTTTTAATGACAGTTACGCATTATTCTAGGTTAATAGATACTAGTTATTGAGTGGATATGATACAGAGTGATATTAAAATGGTTAACGGTACTAATTTTTCCGGAATGAAGCTTCAAAATATACCAACTGACAAAAAAAACCAGAAAGAAATGTTCATTGGCAATATTTTCTTGTAAAATAATATTATTACTACATTATTACTTAATGGTAGATGATCAACAATTGAAAAAATATTAGGGTTTCTATTTATTAGGGTCGCCATCTGACGTATACATCGTAACTTTTGATATTGTTGACTGTATATGTACTGAGAATGTTTTGTCATACAGACGTTATTTAGTGACTTTAACATTTTATCTCAGTCAACAAATTAATTTCACTTGTGAGAATTTTCGTGCGATGATTTACCACGACTTTCGACCAGTATTATCTCAACAACAGTGAATCTAAAACTACTGTATATTAATGGTTTAACCAACTCAATTATGACTGTCGTTCGCTCGCGGACGAATATAAAGAAGATCGTCCAAAATCCAGATTGTTGTGCCAGAAAACATCGATACTGTGCGCGAACTAATAAAGCAAGATCGTCATGTGAAATACCGTGAGATTTAAGAATCCCTGGGTATTAGTATGACTAGCATACAAAAGATTTTACATGAACATTTAGCCGTGAAAAAGATTGAAGATTCATTCAAATTCAATTCATTCAAAGATTCCTTGTTAGAAACCAAACAAAAGTTGTTAGCGCAACAAGCGCTTCAAAGCAAACGGTCGCCGGTTTTTTTTGGTATATATTGGCATGTAGTTACAGTGCCACTAGAGAATCGTAGAACGATCAATTCTGAATGGTACACAACCATTTGTTTGCCAGAAGTCTTTGAAGAAGATGAAAATCTCTCATCGGAACATCGGACCGAACAACTCAATATTTGGCTGGTCAAAACATCGAATTAATGGGTCATCCACCGTAGAGACCCAATGATTTCTTTTCGTTCCTGTCCGTGAAGAATAAACTACGTAGTCAACGATTTTTGGCGCGATTTACAACTTTCAAAGTCGTAGTTATTAAAAAACGCAAAATATCAACGCGCCGCGTCAAACCGGAATTTTCAAAAGCGGTTCTGAGATTGTTCCGAACTTCTTTAGCTGTTGTTGTTGACTGCACATGTACATAGTGCATCGGGCCAACCAGGAGTATTATTTTTGACCCTCGCTTTGGTGATTTTTTTGTATCAGTCTCTGTGCCTTCCACAGTTCTTCATGTTCGAGATATGATTACAGCGCAAATTCCCACGTATTGCAATTTTCACGTCCGTTCGATCGGCGGGAGCTGATTCATTGTCACAAACTATTTATCGCGAACAACACAAGGAAATGCAATGTCCTGAGACTTATTGGGACCATCAAACGTTATTTGGGACCATAACTTGCTGTACTCAAAATCATTTCAATAAAAATTTTTGTGAAAAGCTATTTATTTCTAATACAAAAAAAACACAACAGTCAGAAATTACGTCATCTTTACGTCTAGGAAAAAACTTAGGATATTTTTCCTTTAAGAATAATAATATACAAGAAGTTAGCTACATACAGTAGACCAGTAACTTAACTCTATATAATATACATCCCGGGAGAAATAAAATGCATCTCTACAGATCTATTTAGATCTAGGGAGATGTATTTTTTGGCGCAGTTACATCTACTTTGGTCAGCATTGATCTTCGTATATCTTCGTCGATAAAATGATTTTTTTGAGATCATAAGAGATGTATGAAGATCAATCCAGATGTACGCAGATTACAAAAGAAGTACAAAGATCTCTGCATAATCGGAAACAAAGAAATTAAATTTACCGACGGACAAAAAGTAAATTTAATTTTTCATGTACATGGGACTCGTCAGCAACAATGATATGACTCATATATCAATAGATATATATACAGATAGCAGTAGATTTTTACGCACATCTACGGAGATCTACTTCAATCAGCGCCAAAATTTAGATGTATGTAGTTCTGCCAAACGTATTTACGTACATCTATTTTATTTTTTCCCGGGATAGCAGGCCGTAAACTAACTAAAACTTATTTTTTTGTACATACAGTATTAATTAAAATTTAATTAAGCAGTATTTTTTATGCTTTTTTTCTTTCATTTTATACAGACAGTAGTTCATGACCTCACCTCGTATATACAAGGAGAGGTTATGAATTACAGATTGAATGAAACCTTGTAGGTTGAAGCAATAAAATTTTTCAAAATACCATATCATTTCATGATATAACGCACTGATAAATATTTGTTTTTATTTATTATTCCGGATACATTAATAGCAAGTCTCGCTTTTATTTGCAAATATTATATTTATCATTTATTCCTTGTTAGAGTAGTTATTTTTTACCAAAAAAGAATCTCGAGAGACGACTCTCACGAATATTCGAATTATTTTATGATACTCGTTTATTTTTATGATGATTTAGGCACAATCCATTTATTGTTCTTCTTTGTAATTGGAAAAATGTCTATCACCAGACTTTTCTTTATCTTTCAGATTGAAATCTCCACATCTGCATCACTGAAACAACTCTTAACGAATTATTGTTAGATATTTCGAAATTATTTTCGTTGACAAAAAAATTTACTGTAAAATTTAATCAATCTATAATGTTGTTTAATCTAGTTCAAGTATACATACAATGTGTCTAGGATAAGGACTTACCACCTCTTTAAAATTTTTATTTCTGGACCGATTTTCATAAACATTCTTTTGTTGGATAGATCTCGGAAAACGGCGTTAATAAAATGTATCACATGTTTTTTTTCGCTAATATCATGGCCAACTGCGTCAATTTTTATGGTTCCCATTTTCGAGAAGTACTATTAGGATTTTTTTAGAGAAAAACGAAAACAAAAAACTGTACGGATTTTTACGGTTCTAAATTACTGGATGTCCCAGATATTACTGGGTGTCCCAATAATTACATGTACTTAATACTAATGTAATTAGTACTTAATACTTGTAATAAACTTCTTAATCAGCATCGTTCTCGTGAATTTCGAGCAATTCAATTCGTTCTTAATTATTTTAATGAGAATCCACACTCAAGCGTTAAGGACGCTAGTAGAATTTTAAATATTACAAAAAGCATTATCTGGTTATGTTTGAAGAAAAATAACAAGAAACCTTTTAACTGACTATTAATTTAACCTGGTAACTAACTTAACCTTAATCAAAAATTTCTTCAAACACTTGAAGTTGATACGCTGAAAGAAGAATGGCATACTGTTTATGTTTACAAGGTTGTTTATGTTTACAAGGCATGTACATACAAGATCCTACAATTATAAAAATTATTTTATTCACAGATGAAGCCACATTTACTACAAATTATATCGTATCATCACAAAATATTAGTATGGGTTCAAGATAACCCACATACGGTAATACAATTTAAGAGACAATATTCTATTAAGGTGGACGTTTGGTGCGGCATTTTAAATGTCATTATTCTTGGACCATATTTTTTTGATGGAAATTTGAATGCAGCTAGATTTCTCAGATTTTTACAAAATTAGTTTGATGATTAAAAAATAGTTTGCAATTATTAGAAAATTATTAATTATTAATTATTACTGTAAAAAGATCATAACATATCTGGGACACCCAATAATTTAGAACCATAAAAATCGGTACATTTTCATTTAAGGTGGTGCTGGCCAAGAATCCGTTGTTATATTTTCTCTAAAAAAAAGCCGTAATGGTACTTCTCGAAAATGGAAACCATAAAAGTTTTTCCGAGCCGTTTTTCGAGATCTATCCAACAAAAGAAACTTTATGAAAATAGGTGGAGAAATAAAGATTTTTAGGGTGTGGTAAGTTCTTATCCTGGACACACTGTATGATAAATATTAAAGGAACAATAGGAACTCATAAACAAAGATGCTAAATGTTTACATTCGTTATTGTTTTCGTATGCAAAGAAATATTCTTTCACTTAAACTATACCTGTACATACCTATTAGTATAGAGTATACTGTTCAGTAAATGTATATAGGCTGAAATAACACCAGTTATTTCGAAGACAATGGCCATCAATTTCTCGAAGAACGACGAACCAAATAACACTTGATGACTACGGAAAGACGTCCGAGTACCGTCATTTGGTATCTTTTTAAATTATTTCGCGGCAAACTGTTTCGGTTTTCGTTCATGTTTGTTTCTTAACCGACAATTAATATAATTGGTCGTTTCCAGTAATTATTTTCTCAATGATAATTGAAACACATTATTACAGTCGTATATTTTATGCGTGTCTGTTTTCCGCATTTCATTCTTTTTCTTTCTCTTTGTTGAACAGTACCGTATTGTACTAGAATCAAAAAGTATAGAAGCTAGTTGGAAGAAAGGCAGATTTTTTTAATAATTATATAATTAACTTCAGCAGACTTTAAATGCTCTTAAATAATATATAAATTAAATATATTAATTTCTACAGTGATTTCTTTTATTTTAAAAATACAATTTTTTTAGATTTTTAACCTTAACCTTAACCTTTTAACCTTAATTAAATTATTAAAATAAATTATATTTAATACTGTATGTTCAAAAAAAAATATTAATTTTTTATACATTCTAAAATTCTATACGTAAATCTCACATCTGCAAGTTCGAATTAGAAGTCACCAATGAAATGATGCTTGTTCTTAACACTTTGCTGTCTAGTGGTTTTACTAAGACAGCACAAATTTGGAACGCATGATAATCAGTGGAACGCATGATAATCATCTCCCCTTGTCTATTTGGAGGATAAGTTATATATATATATATATATATATATATATATATATATATATATATATATATATATATATATATATATATATATCATCATCATCATCATCATCATCATCATCATCATCATCATCATCAGCCCGCATCGATCCACTGCAGGTTGAAGGCCTCTTCAGCATGCTTCCAACCTTCACGGTCCTGGGCTTTCCTCTGCCACTCGGGTCCAATATACTTAACGATGTCATCAATCCATCGTGCTTTCGGTCTTCTTCGCGGACGTTTGCGATCAAGCGGTATCCACTCCAGGATTGCCTTGGTCCATCTGTCGTCCCATCGCCTCGCTATATGGCCTGCCCATCTCCATTTCAACTGTCTTACTCTTCCAATGATGTCACAGACTTTTGTTTGTTCCCTGTATATATATATATATATATATATATATATATATATATATATATATATATATACATATAGTGTTAAATTTTCTTGGACTGCGTCCAATGAGACATCAGCAGCTGAGTATCATCACACACCCAACCGTTGGGTTCCACGATCTCATGTGGAACACACAACAACCTGCGTCTCCGCCTAAATGAAAATTTTTGTTGGTTGCTTGACCGGGAAGGAGCCCCACCTATCCCTTCAACTGGATGACATATGTTTCATCTCTCGAGGTTCAGATTCATCAGGGCGCCGACATATACCATACCATCAAAAATAGGGAGACCCTATCCACTGCCAACAACCCATGTTGTCGCCGACTTCCCGTCGGATGGTGTATATATATATATATATATATATATATATATATATATATATATATATATATATATATATATATATATATATATAGTGTTAGATTTTCTTGGACTACGTCCAATGAGACAGCAGTAGCTGAGTGTCATCACACACCCAACCGTTGGGTTCCACAATCTCATGTGGAACACACAACAACCTGCGTCCCCACCTAAACGAACATTTTTGTTGGTTGCTTGACCGGGAAGGAGCCCCAGCTATCCCTTCAACTGGATGACATATGTTTCGTCTCTCGAAGTTTAGACTCATCAGGGCGCCGACATATACCAAACCATCAAGAATAGGGAGACCCTATCCACTGCCAACAACCCATGTTGTCGCCGACTTCCCATCGGATGGCGTATATATATATATATATATATATATATATATATATATATATATATATATATATATATATATATATATATATATATATATATAGTGTTTTTTCTTCTTGGACTGCGTCCAATGAGACAGCAGTAGCTGAGTGTCCTCACACACCCAACCGTTGGGATCCACAATTTCATGTGGAACACACAACAACCTGCGTCTCCGCCTAAACGAACATTTTTGTTGGTTGCTTGACCGGGAAGGAGTCCCACCTATCCCTTCAACTATATATATATATATATATATATATATATATATATATATATATATATATATATATATATATATATATATATATACCACATTTATACCGTTTTTACACTGTATAGCCCACATTTTAAGACCTACAAACGTCATTTTTCAGAATATCTCCATAATTATGAATTTTATGAAGAATTTGAAAAGAACCTTTTTTGTAGAGAATTTAATTTCCTCTAAAATTTCTTCTATATGTATTTCTCAAATCCGTATACTTTAAGAGATACTTACAAAAAAAATGGTGTTATCTTTGTTAAAAAGAAGAAAAAAAATCTCCCGTATTTTTTCATCAAAAAGAAAGTTGGAACATCGGAAAAAATTTAATTTTTAACGACCACTAGGAAAAGAGTTAGAGAAACTAGCTTCGAATGACTTATTCACATTCTTTGATGAAATTCCATCAGATTGTGAATCTGAAGATGAGTGTGATGTAAATGAAGATTCTTTAATGGATTTTACTAACTTGCCTATAGTTATTGAAGATATCTAGCCGGTTGTAGATAACAGAACAGAAATTGATTGTGGAAATGTTATGACTGATGCTGGCGCCCGGGAGGAGGAAGACAATATCGTCTGTCTATGGTTAGGAACGGAGATTTGCTAAAAAAACAATGTGGACGCATTCACCAGATTATTGTCTTACCAATACTAAGGAGTTTCAGGAAGAAACTGGTCTCCAGATCCCGGATAATCTTGAGCCACGAGTGTGGCTGTTTTTTACATCTCTTCCCGAAAACTTTGATTGATGAAATCGTAGCCCAAACAAACTTATATTCGCTTCAGAAGCGTGAAGTTCTTTTATACTCTTCATTTATACTAACAAATACTAGGAAATTGAAACTTTCATTGGCATAAACATTTTCATGATAAAAATTACCCAGTTATTGTGACTACTAACCAACAAAACCAGAAATAAGACATCATTACTTCATTTACGATTATTATTAGATACATTCTTTGAAACTTTTCACATATCATACAACCCATCAAAACACCAATCAATTGATGAAAGTATGATCCGATTTAAAGGTCGTAGCTTTTTAAAACAATATATGCCCTTCAAATATATCAAGCGAAACTATAAAGTTTGCACACGCGCTGACGAGCATGGATACATTTTCCAATTCCAAATATATGTTGGCAAAATCAATAATCAACTCGAGAAAGATTTGGGATATAGGGTAGAGGTAGGGTAGTTTTAGATTTGACAAGAGATTTGGTAGGGAAAGGTCACGACATATATTTTGATAATTTTTTCGATTCTGTACAGTTACAAAAATCGCTTCAGAAGGAATTAATTTACGCTTGTGGTACTGTAAGGGTCAATAGAAAAGACCCTCCAAATAATATAAAAACTGATCAAGAAGGAGCCAATCAAACTGGAGAGTTAGTAAAGATGGACTTATGTTTACAAAATGGAGAGATCGCAAATTAGTTCTTGTTCTTGAAAACTATCATGATCCCTCAAATGAGGCAACCGTCACCCATAAACAAAAAGATGGAATTTACACACTGTGGGATGTCCAATCATGATCAAGGACTATATGGAATATATTGACAAAACCGACATGCTAAAATCTATCTATGAAATAGATCGCAAATCAAAAAAATTACAGCAAAGAATAATATTGTATTTTATAGATCTGTCGGTTTTAAACTATTTCATTATATTCAAGCAGAAAGCACAATCAGCAGTTCAAAATCTAAAATTTTGTAGGATATTGGCTTCAGGGTTGATAGGTACTGGCATGAAGTCAGAAATAAAATTACATCGAAGTTGTAACCTGTAATATCGTAGAACCTGTAATACCGTATGAATTACGGTACATAAAGGAACAGTATATTTCATGTTTATTTAAATTTTCTGGAAAAAAAGGGTTAAATAATAACACGTTCGATTCTCAAAAATTATTATAGGGAATTTATATTTCCTATTTCGAACGTATAGAGCGAAACCGTGTTGAAGGTAAACTATGTTATTCGGTGTGTATCAAACTATAATTTTATTATCAATTCCTTCAATATGTCATTGTTTTTAAAAGGTTCCTCGCCTGTGCTGCTGTTGCTATCTCGAACTCCCAATTCCGTTTCCATGACAATAGCTTTAAAGCAACAACTCTACTAAGCAGTAGCTCAGTATAAACGTACTCGCCCACACCATTTTAAATAACAAACTGAATTAATACAACGCTATCGTTACAAAATGAAAATAATCGTCTTATTTTACACAAACCATTAATATAAATATGTCAGATATTTTTTCCACTGTCACTAGATCAAAACGTTCAAATTTTCGGTTAATTGGGGCGTTAGAATGTTAGATATCACGGTCTGATTTCTATTCATGCCGCCTTTTTCGTTCCTTTGTTTTAAATAATGAATGGATTTGTATTTCGGATTAATAGCTCCTTATTATATCCACGGGTGTAAACTTGGAGATACAGTTTTAAAATACTTATGATGGCGGAAGGAAGAGAGAAGGTTGTCATTGTCATCTGACGTGTGAAAACGTTTGAAGGGCTTTAATAAAACGAAAGGAAAAACGTTACGTAAAAATATTGTTTTTTTTGTTGATTGTGGAGGAATTAAGTGAATAATGATGTTTTAATATTAAATTTAATATTTGAGGATTCTCTAACTCCGTTGGCTGAAGTGAAAGATCTTCCAGATCTTCTTTATTTATTGTTAAACAGTTAATAATACGTGCGAATTTCATGGGAAAGTATTTAGACACGTAATTATACTGGTCTACAAAATTCAAACCTTTTTTTTGTCACACGAAAACATCTGTCTAATTTAGATAGTACTATGGCCACCTATCAAGATTATATTAATAAAATAAATTAACACGACAGATTTCTTTGTGGCATTCAACTATATATACACTTCGTTGTGGCTCGGTCTGGTGTGGTATGAATGGGGAAGTAAATAAAAGTATTCTAGAAGATCACCGACAAAGGGACTAGCAATTCTTGGCGAGAGAGCATATGCCGGTACCCTTATAAGTCTAACCACCAACAGATGAAATATGTGCTCTCCAATGTAAGCGATGGGTGGGGCTTTCTCCCGGTCAAGCAACTAACTATATATATATTGCTACCGAAAACCCCGGTCAGCACCCCCCTCAGGCTATCAACCCTTGGTTTTGTGCTTAACCGAAAGTATCTCGAGAAGCCTACCGACTGGCGAGCGACCAACGTAGAAAACATTTCAGAAGGCATCCGGCCTTACCCAGCCTCGAACTGGCGTGACTGAGGGGTGATTTCTTGTCAGATTTTACACTCTTACCTAGAAACATTCACAAGGATTTTAGAAAAACGTTTTTGCCTAGTACGGGATTCGAACCCGCTCCACATTAACTGCCGTAGCGTAAGGCTGACGCCTTAGGCACCACAGCTAATATGGCTACAAGAAAAAAATTGCCAATAAACAGAAAGCCGCATTGATTGTGGACAGAGAGATTACCATTATCAGAACAAATATATAAATTATATTTTAAATATTCAAAAATATTCAGTGTAGAAAAATCAACATTTTTTATGATGACATACTTAATTATCACGAACAAAAGTTAATTCACACGTATTAAAATAAACTTGGTATCATACGAAAATGCCACAAAAAGGAAGTTCTTAATTATGAGTGAAGCTAAAATAAACAAGGAAATGAATTTGAGCCATAAATTTCTTCTTCTTTATCTGAATATGCATATAATTCTAACGGTTAAATATTAAAACAAAAAAATAACAATATCAAAGTAGATGTAATATGCAAATCATATTAATTAAAAATATTATTAATTATCTTTTTTATTCTTTTTGTATATTTTATCTTTTTAAATGTACATGTGTATATATATATATATATATATATATATATATATATATATATATATATATATATATATATATATATATATATATATATATATATATATCAAATGTTTTGTAAATTAGTCCGGCTGTCGATCCGTTCATTCCTTTGAATATAATTTACTGGAAGGAGCATATGATCCTGTAAGTGCGATCGGAATGGTAGCTGCATATGACCGACTACTGTTTCCGGTTTGGCAGTGGCGTAGGGCAGTATGAATAAAAACAAGAAACTGATAAAAATGTACAGTAATTTGTATTTGTATATTTGTAATTATTGTATAATTATTGTTACTGTAAACATTTAAATTAATTACAAAAAGTCTATTTTTTCAAAGAGTAAAGTGTTTTTATGGGGCCCTGGGTAATGTCCCTTAAACAAATTTAACTTTGTATATGTTCTACGAATTTTTTCATCTACTACACCGTTTTTGCAAATATAATTAATTCTTGTAGTGTAAATTGTCACAAAATAAACTAAAGATAAAGATAAACAAAATAAACTAAAGATATGACTAAAGATAGGAAAGGTAGGACTCCAAATTTCCTTTGAAAAGACACAATACATGGCCTGCAACAGACTAAGAACACCATTTCTAAAAACAAAATATGGTAACATCAGACGAGTCTCTCAATTCAAATATTTGGGTGAAATAATCATGGAAAATGGGTTGGAAAAAGCGGCCAATAAGGGTAGATGTCAAAAAATGGAAACGGCATTGAGACTTACACAAAATATTTCCAACAAAAAATGCATATCTAAAAACACAAAACTGAGACATTACAACACAGTTATTAAGCCAGAATGTGTACATGCTGCAGAAACATTCATTTTGAATACAAAGAGGGACATCGAGGACATTGAAAAGAAGGAAAGAAAAATCATAAGAAAAATCCTAGGCCCCAAACAAATAAATAGCACAACATATCAACTTCGAGAAAACCAAGAAACCAAACAATACACAGATATACATAGCGATATGAGAAAAAGAAGACTTAAGTTTTACGGACACATAAAACGGATGAATCCGAGTAGGCTAACTAGACAAATAGTCGAATTTTATGAAAATAGGAGTAGAGCTAAAGTAGAAATAATTAAATGGATTGCTGCAATTAAAGAGGACCTAAGATCAGCAAATATTACACAAAGTGAAATTCAGGATAGAGGCTGTTTCAGACACAAGGTTAACGTTTGGAAGGTTGGCCAAAGAGAAAAATGTAGGAAGACTGGAACAACTTGGTCTGACGAAAGGAAAAAAGCTCATAGCGAAAGAATGAAATTAGTATGGGCGCAAAGGAAGGCTAACAACAGCAAACGCCTCTAACTGTACTTCGCGTGGTCCACCAGGGCCCATACGTGAATAATAATAATAATAAACTAAAGATGATTGTGAGATTTGTAACGATAATTTTATTGTAAACAATAAAACAGTAAAATGGGCGTATTGCAAGAAACGATTTCACAATATGTGTTTTAAGATGAAGGAATCTATTTTAAAGGCTGTTGTTGACTTTAAGAATGTGTGACTAATAACTTAAAGATGGGTAAAAAAAATAAAGCAGATCCAACTTAAACACATGGATGCATAACGGATTTTAAAATCGAAAAAAGCTCTGATAGTCGTATAGGGAAGACATGTACTCCGACTCCTAATTATGTCAGGGTATTAAAGAGTGGACTAGTGGTGGTGAAGCCGACGACAGCGTGTTACAATCAGGAGACAAAAAGAATTGCCAAACAGCAAGTTGATCTGGTGGGGCTTGGTGTTGGAATTAATTGAGTGTATAAGTAAGCTTGAAGCTAGGAAAATAAAATCTGACCTTGACCCGAAGATAGAGTTTAGTTACTTGACTCGCGAATTTAGTTTTTAAAAACGGTTTATTCACAATAATCAAGTTTTAACAAAGAAAATACTTATTATCTAATGAAATGACTTATAGTAAAAAGACTGCGTTCACAACGAGAATCTATTACCAAGTGAGTTAAAGAGATTGACAATTTGTATTTATAACAGAAAGAAGTATATAACTAATATTAAAGGTTAACATGGATAAGGGTTTGTTTAATTACATAGATAAGTTGTCTGTCCAATTACATGATTATAGAAGTAAATAACTAACATAATAAAAGTGCCCTAGAATAAAAATTGTAGATATTGAGAGCAATATAGTGAAGATGAGTTCAGAAGTTAAAAATGCAAACTAGTGATATTATAATGGCAGAAAGTCGAATAAAAATGATTGTTTTAAATAAAATGGTCAAGTCCTATTTTGCTATTTTGGAGTGTGATAGTTGCACATTTAAGCGAGTAATGAAAAAGAGTGAGAATAGAATATTTCTTAGGTGCAGATCATGCATTGTAATTAATATCATCATACAGCTAAGGAGTGTGAAAAGTCAAAGTGCTGTGGGAGATGTGGATGTAATAACCATTATACTAAGAATTGTAACACGGACAAGCTGGACTGTATAAATTGTAGGCTGTGTAACGACAAATTTGAATTGCACCTGGGCATATGTGATGGCCAACAGATCTGAAATATCTAGAGAAAGAAAAACAAAAAATTAGATATACTGATGCTCCTGGGTAGCAACTACAGAATGTAGGGTTGATTTTTGGAACCTCGGACATGGTGGGACTGGTGATCATCCATCTAAACGTACAATCATTGAAAAATAAGACGTTGGAAATAGAATGCCAATTGAAAAGGATGGACCACGTATACTCCGCATTACCGAGCATTGGCTGGAAAAGAACGAAGCTCCATATGTAAATATTGAGGTATACAGGCTCATTTCTGTATATTCGAGAGAAGACATGAAACATGGAACTTGTGAAGAGTGTTGAGGAGTTTGCTGCTTCCTTGGATGATGATTACAAAGTGGTGATTGTGTGCCTGTATCGTCAGGTAGATGGTTATAGTCCGGTCAATCTAGACATTCAAACGTACACAAATTCACATGGAAGTGAGCTGGAAGTTAGTAAAATTGTTCATAACATTTCAAAATTCCCCATCGTTCCGGTACCTGGAAAAAAATTGACTCGAGGTCAAAGGTCAAAAAATGGGTTTTTCGTGATTTTCATCAAAACGGTAAGTTTGATCGTAAAATTACCTCAGACAAAAATTATAGCTCATAAAATTTTCTATATACAAGGTGTCAGTAGTTTTTTTCCTAAGAGCCACCGTTCCTGAGATATACCGATTCAAAAAGTTGTAAGCGTCATAATATGCATAAGTACGTCACGTATATGCATACATCTCTGTAGCTGTTTTCTTAGGAGCTCCGTACATAGAAAGAAGAAAGCGAATTCCGTTGGTGATAATTTCTTGTGGAGTTGAATTACTTTTTTTAAAAACTTCAGCACATTGAACTAAATCTTGTTTTTCAAACATTTTAAAGACTGTTGTTTTACCCCTCCTGTAAAATGCAGATGTCGTATCACAGCCAGTTATTACGTGTAAATTGTATCACCGATATCGGTAAATATCACCGATAGAAAAATATATTTTACTTATATTACAGCTACAGAGATGTATGCATATACGTGACGTACTTATGCATATTATGACGCTTACAACTTTTTAAATTGTTATATCTCAGGAACGGTGGCTCTTAGGAAAAAAATATATTATAGATAATTATATATAATTATCTATAATATATTATTATTATAGATATAATATATATCTATAATTATTATAGATAATTTTATGATCTACAATTTTTGTCTAAAATAATTTTACGATAAAACTTACCGTTTTGATAAAAATCGCGAAACCCCCATTTTTTGACCTTTGACCTCGAGTCAATTTTTTTCCACCTACCGGAACGATGGGGAATTTTGAAATGTTATTTTTAATTATGTTTTGAACAATTTTACTCATTTTCTGCTTGATGTGAATTTATTTACCTTCACTCTTATTTTTCTGTCTAATTTGACCGGACTGTTAATGGATGGGTAAGTATAGATGTCGTGCAAAGAAACTCTTAGATATATGTCATAGCTATAATTGTGTATCTTAGTTATGTTCCTTTATATCTTTGTTTTGTTATGAATATGGGCTGAGGTATTATTTGTATTATTTGTTTTTGTTTGTGTGTTTTATTTTCGCAAATATACGTGGCTATTATTTTATTATTTGTATTTTTGTCTGCAGAATGTTAGTTTATGTTTATATACTTTATTTAAGTCTAGTTCTACTTATCGTACTTGGTTTTTGTATACAGGTTTGATTTGGTTTGTATACGGGTTTAGTTTGAGTGGCTCGTTGAGCTAGACTTCGCCTTGTCCATTAACATTTAATCAATGAACTATTTTTTTTTATTATAATGGTATTGTCAACAAACAGGTCCTTCCAACTAGCTAAACAGTTAATAAAGTATACTATTTAAGCGTTATGCGTCATTTGCGTGACCCCATTCGAAAAAAACCTCAAGATTTGTGATAAGACCATTTATGGTTTTTGCATGTCGATAATGCACAATAATTATTCGTAAATGTCCCACTGAAAATCACACAGATGCCATTCCACAAGCACCATATTCATCAGATATGGCACCACGTGACTTTTTCTCTTCCCCTCGATTGAAGAAATCTGCTCATGGGCGCTGTTTTGAGTCCATAAAAGCCGTTCAAGAGAGTGAGCTGTCGCTTTGAAGAAATTAGCAGAAATCGAGTATAAAATCTGTTTCGAGGTCGGGGAAAACACGTTGGAATAAGTGAATTGCAGTGAGCGAAATTACTTTGAAAGAGATAAAATAAATTTGAATAAATAAATAAATACTTTGTATTTTATTTAAAAACCATTACTTTTTGATCATAGTATACATATACTATGTATATATACATATATACATATATACATGTATACATATATACATATATACATGTATACATATATACATATATACATGTATACATATATACATATATACATATATACATGTATACATATATACATATATACATATACAGGGTATAAATTTCAATATGCAAAATTTCAGGTGATTTTATTCTAAAATTTGCTGTTTTTTTTTGTTGTTTCATCTTTACCAGCTAAAATGTTATTGAATTTTGAAATATATTTTACATCTAGTATTAAGCGCAGGAAGGAAGTATCTCTCTCAAGAAAGCTGGACCCTATTTAACACAGGCCGCCATGTTTAGATATAAAATGTTCGGGTGTATAAAATAGTCGGGTCTATAATAAATTAAAAAAATAAATAAATGTAGAAAATTTCAGGATTTATTATATGTGTTATTATCGATATAAATAAAACTATTTTTTGACATTTATTGTAAGAGATCGTTATTTGGACCAAAACATATAATAAACACTCATAAAAATAAACAAAAATGACATTTTTTCATGCACTTTGATAAAAATAAACTAAAAAAAAACTAAACAAACTTTAAGGTTTTACAAAAAAAATGACAATGTATAAAGTACTATGAAAATTAGATGCAATCTTGATTAAATTTTGGAGGGCAAGAATGACATGTCTTTGTTGTTTTCTCATCATCAGGTTGTGGTGGGAGGCTGATCAGGCTTATCTGTTCCTTAGACTCTTGACAAACTCGTTCTAAATTTTCGCGGCAATCGCATATTATGCACCCGTCTCTGCATACGCTCTAACATTAATGCGCGTGCTATTTCTTTTACAAACGATCTCCTATATTGGCTGTTAGGGTGATGAATTTGATATAATAGGTATGCATTGATACTACTAATATCCAACATGCGGTAAAATATAGGCGTTAGGCCAAAGCCCTGTTCGGAGGCTACTAATGTAAATTGCACACTTTTATCTCCAAAACCACTCCACCTTTTGTGGAATTATAATATGCTATAATTTCTGATTTGAGTGATTTCTTCAGTTTGATGTATACAAGATGCCAAAATGACGCATTAAATTCCTTGGGAACATGAGAAATCAGTGTTATTTAGCTCGTGAAACCATATAGGGTTGTACCTTCCACTCTTTGTTTTAAAGGAAGCAATTCATTAGGCACTTCTTTTTTATTCTTTTGAAGTCTACCAACACAAGTCAAGCACCACTTCTTCAAACGATCAATCAGTTCTCTAGACGTGAACCAGTTGTCACAGATCACGTTTCTATTGATATCATACAAGGGCTTTGTCAAACGAATTATACCCTGAGTAGGAACCATAGGTTTCTTTTCCTCTTCCACTAAAGTGTCACTATCTGACCCTCCTCCTGAATAAATATAACCATTTGATACATCACGCAAACACATTATCTTGAGTCCATACTTAAAGGGCTTACTTGGCATGTAAATAATCAAGTATGAACAAGCATTTCGTCTACAGTAGCGCCCTCTGATGCATTATAAACAGCTTGATAATTGCAGACAAATTTGTTGAATGTGCACGACACACTTGCTAATTTGTCAGTTTCCTTTCTTATTGCTCTCTCACAGGAATCTAATCTTCTCACAGGAATCTAATCTTCGACATTACACACCTGTACCATCTGTGGCGAAAAGACCTATATGGTGGATTCTTCGCCCATTGTATCTATTATTTACATAATACGATTGAAAATTAGACAAAGGAACCTCGTCTTCGCTTGATGACATCATCAGACTCCTTCATCAGTGTCATGGTCACTCCGAACATAGTTATTTCCAATCTGATCGGTTTCAGAATCACTAGAACCTTCCCAACCAGGACGTGAGGACACCTTTAAAGTGACTACTTAAAGTTCCAACTATTCTTCTTGACTTTGCCGTATGACAATTTTCCTCTAAATTTGAGCTGCGTTTCTTACTCGATGTACTCCATTTCGCTTTTTTATTGCAATTCTATAAATGAAACAATAAATAACTGTACACAGTTAATAAAAAAATAATAACGTAAACACTGACGTGCGACCTCACAGGAGAGTTTGAAATATATATGTTTAGTTATATTTTATAGATTATATGAGTAAAGTAACATGTTTTATATGTATCAAAGGAAAACTAAAATATTATCTGAATTTTTAATACCCAGTATCTCAGAAAACTAAACCTTTTAGAACATAGGTTAAAAAATTTAGTTCTAAAAAAAATATTCACTATCTTGAATAACGTTATAATTATATTATTTTACCTAAATCAATTTGACTACGCCTATGCATATCAGGCGATATGTTTCATAACCTTAAGATGTCATTGAAACAAAATACGTTTTTATTTCTAAATAATTGACAAATTTACAATTAAAAGCACTTACCTATGTCATGTTACTCCTGAATTTTGATTTATTCGTGTAAGGGAACAACTATAAGACGCACTAACCATAATTTATGTGTTTACCTTACTAATATAATAAGTATTAATATGTATTTACACTAGAACACACAAAAAGAGTATTCCAGTAGACTTATTCAGCACTTATTATTGTTTAAAACACAAACAATAAACTTCTAAATTGTTGACACCAACTACCAAAATTCCAAAACAATGAGTCATCTGTGGTGTTTCAATATGGCCGTTTCCCTCTCCATTTATACATGCGTTAAGATAGACAAGGGTCCTTCCTATCTATTTTAACAACATGGTTAATCGAATTTATCCAAGTTTCTTTGGAAATACTATCTACAACCTTCCTAATTAATGTTGCAGCACTTGCACTTACAATACAATCGAAATTATAGAACTGAGCTGTTTAAGAAAAAAATGCGAACTAAACCAAAATAATTCGAAACTACTAAACTAGATATAAAATCAATTTTTAACTTTTTTTAGGCCCGGCCCTGTTTGCCTTTCTTGCAACTTTACTGAGCTTCATTACGACAGGGGTTTTTAAAAGTTTATTGCAGCTAATCGGTCAACGATACATCTTCAAACGAACTATACTTAGAAGCCCCAACACACCCGGTCCGGGAAAAAGGGGAATTTCTAAGGATTTTCTATTTTGTTAGCCTGGTTTTTAAGTTAGCCTTGTGGCCCTTACTTATTTGGAATCATTTAGACCCACGATGGGGTTTTTAAGATTTTTGGGGGTCTCTAGTTGACCCAAGGATTGCGAATAACGCTCAGCCTCACAAACCGCACGTCAATAGTTAAAGATTAATTGTTGATTGATTTGTCCGTTACTTTGTGATATTTCATTTTTTAAAAAGTAATAAAACAATATTATACTTTGTTATCTATCACTTTTATTTTTAAATGTGTGTGACTATAGTTTCGAAAAACGATTTTACATTCTCAAACACTACTTTAAAACTTTTAGTTTTAGTTTTAAAGTAGTGTAAAGGTTTATTATCTATAGAACACTGTTATTTATAAAATTTTATGTGGAAAAGGGTTGGTTTACTTCACTTTAAGTTAAAGATGCCTTAACTGATCTACGGTCTTCAGTTATCAGTGGAGCCCAAGTTAAAACCTCCTTGATTTAAGTATGGACCAGTTGCCTTATTTTTGTATTTAAATTCCACACAAAAGAGAATATATAATAATAATTCTTAATGATAATTCATTTATGTATGTCTATTTGTTTAATATAAACTCTGTCGCGTTCAGTATTTCGCAGGTGCAAGATCATCCCCGCTTTATTTGCAAATTTCGCCTCGCACTTTCCCATGTTCTAGACAGGATGTTCGGTCATTTATAATGAAATACCGACATGATAATTATAAATGAAACGCATAACAGCTTTTTGTGGTTGGTATGGAAAACGTAACCAGTCTCGAAGATGAGCGCACTTAGCGTTTCCTTTCGTTTTTCTTTTTACTTGTTTTTTTTGCATGTTTTTCTGTTATTAGAAACCTCTAACAAAGCAATTTGTTATTACTAGCATTAACAATTATATTTCCCGTATTATTTAATTTATTTCAACACCAAATATGTTTCGTTCGTATCACAAACAATATTGTAATCTTTAGGAATGGAAAATTGTCACCGAGAGCCAGACTGGTCGGTTATAAAACTTTTTTCAAAAGTGTAGATGTTTGTACTTTTTTTATGTTTGTCGCTTCTTTATATATATATATATATATATATATATATATATATATATATATATATATATATATATATATATATATAGTTAGATGCTTGACTTGATAGTTGCTGAAGCCCCACCCATCCCTTACATTGGAGAACACATGTTTCGTCTGTTGGTGGTTAGACTCCTCAGGGTACCGACATATGCTCTCTCGTCAAGAATAGGGAGTCCTTCGCCACAATCAAACAACCCACACTTTAGCCGACTTCTCGTCGGATAGCTTATAATTGCAGTTTTTTGATTTCTTTGGATTGCGTTCAATGAGACAACAGTAGTCAAGAGTTATACACCTCCGACCGTTGGGTTCCACAATCTCATGTGGAACGCTCAACAACCTGCGTCTCCGCCAAAATGAACATTCGTTAGTTGCTTGACTGGGAGAAAGCCCCACCCATCCCTCACACTGGAGAACACATGTTTTGTCTGTTGGTGGTTAGACTCATCAGGGTACCGACATATCCTCTCTCGTCAAGAATAGGGCGAAAGTGTGGGTTGTTTAATTGTGGAGAGGGACTCCCACCCCCCAGTTAAATGATCAGTTTAGGTATATTTGGACGTGCTGGGTGTTTCTAAAATGGAATCGTTTAACTTGAAACATATATATCCAGCTAAATGTTCGAGCCCATCATATTCAAGTTCATGAAGATCCTCGTCAATATCTCCTTCATGAGCACTGTTCAACATAAGTGGATATTTTTTGGGAGTCGAATTTCTTGATCATTGAACCACTTATTGGCAAATCTGTGGTATAAACATGGAATATTATAAATATTACTAACATCACCATCATTACTATTTCTACCACCATCCCAACATCAAGCATAAATAAATAAAACACCATACTTTTTAAAACAACAACTTTATAAACACGATTCAATGTTTTTGGGTTTAATTTCTATTTCAATTACTTTTCTCTTGTGATAATTACCTGGTCAACAACTCGACTTGTTTTCTCTCCCTTTTTTCAGTTCTTGCAGATTGTTCATTTGATACTGGTTTAAACTGATCCAGTGTAGAAAGCCCAGCACGTCCAAATATACCTGGACTGATCATTTAAGTGAAGGAGGTTTACACAAACCTTCTGAAGAGTTTCTTTCACAAATGAAACAGCTTGAACAAATTTTTAAGTTTGTTAATGGACAATCCTCGATCAAAAATTATTTGAATAATTTGATGTTTAGACGTAGCCACATTGAATGCCCAGAAGAAGCAAAAAAAATGTTTTTTCGATCGCGAATGTAAGTGTAAAATTAGATAAAAGAAGGATGATTAAAACTATTACATAATTACACTTATAGCTAATTCACAATGGACATAAGCTTAAGAAATATGTACAATTTTAAATTTAGGAAACAAAATGTTGTCATTTTAAATACCAATATAAAACATGGCTAGACATGTGTTGAATAATTAATATTTTATTTGTGACAACATATATCGAATTTAGCTGGATATTGCATTTAAATACCGATATTTACAAAACTATCAATTGCATATTGCAATTTTATATAACCAATGTATATTATTTTTTACATACAGTTTTAAACTAAGAAACAAAATGATTTATTTATATACATTTCACATACTCGTAAGAAATAATATTAATCTATAAAACGAAATGTTTTTGTCGATAAGTAAAAACTATTCCAAACTATCGAAGTTGTTTTGTTCTGTAAATAGTTTCTTAAATTCAAATAAAATTGTGTTCGTATCTGTTATATACAATTTTGTAGTCTGTTGCCCACACTGATAAAGTATTTGTCCTCTGTATAAAGCCTTAATTCCAAACAATGCATTTAAATCGTATTTCAAAGTCTAGCAACGAAGATATTTGAATTTTACTCAACGAGTGACGTCATGCGCAAATCGGACGCTTTTTGGTATACGGGAATATCAGGCCCTGTATGTACTTTCACCTTGATAATGTCACCAAAAAAGTACACAACCCAATAATTGAAAAGCTAGAGAAAATCCTTGTGGAACTGACCGATGGCAAATAATCAAAAACGAATTGGAATTGATTCCAAAATATCTATTAAGCGCACTGCTCAGGTATTATCGCGTGAAGGACTGTAAAACATCTACCAACACAAAAAGGCATAACCCAAGGGATGTTTTGAAAGGTTTAAGTAACTACATGAACTGTACAATATAAAACTCAAAGCAGAAGGAGCAAGTCTTGATGGAAACGCAATCAGGTTATCATTAATACATTAAAAGAAATATCAGGAAAAAAAGCCACACCGCGTCGAGCACCAATTCTCGATAACTAAACTGTTAATTAGAAGTCAGCCGCAGTTAAAACCTGGAGGGTGACCGTACGACGAAAAACCTGAATATAGGCAACCTCGAAACCTATCGGTAATTGAAGATTATAAATTATGAGATCAAATAAGACCTTAAATGAATCTGTCAAATATTCGATGCTGATGAAATAGGTCTTTACTGGAAACGTATACTTTTGTCGGATATTATGTAATTTTACGCCATGCTTCGCGTGGGTGCTTTCGTGTGGATTCCTTTACCTACCGCCAAAACATCAGTGTCTCGCGAGAACGGTTTCTGGTCTTACAGTCGGCGTCACTCTGGCTTGAGCTGAACGCTTGTAGGGGATGGTTAAAACCGTACCTTGAAGGAATGACCAAAACCTTGCCCATATAAATCGTCCACGTCCGTCTACCTAGCGGTTTGGCAGGGTACCGGTTCACCAGGACACAGGGTTATCCGACATAGCCAATTTATATGGTCATGGTTTTGGTTATGCCTTTCGTCAGGTTTCAAGCATTTACCCCAATACTCTCCGCTCTCGGGAGGCTCTTACTGACGTTTTTTTGGCAAGGGACGGAATGGACAAGGTACTCACATGGAGTACGGGTGAATTTTTTAAACCTATTAATTAATTCGATTCCATTTCCTCTGGTTTCAAATCCCTTGAATACGGCGTTGCATAAGCCAGGAAGTTTTACAAAAACAGCACCAGCTTTAAATATTGAAGCCTGGTTTTTCATTGTTATGATGAAAACATTTGATCAACTATCGCATATGTTTATAAGTGTGTAAACTGAAATCATTATGACTACTAGTTCTTTGAAGAATTGGGTTATTCGAGTCCAATCCACTCTTTCCTTATTTAAACCGATCGAGATTTACGGTTTAACCGTCCGGCATTCTTGTAATTCTTTAGCCCACTCTAAAATATAACGTCAATTCCAACTGTTTTATGTATTTTAAATTAATATTTATCGATGTTCTAACGACCGAAATGAACTTTACAGTCGCGCGAATCTCGTCAATTTTAATGAATAATTTAATCAATTAATTTGACGATAAGATATATGTGGGATTTCAAGAATGTGTAGGCCTGGCTTAATTTTATAAAATTCGCTTGGACAAGACACGACTCTAAAAAATCAAATGTTATTGTGAAAATACGTGATCGTGTTCTTTAAAGTTGAGTAAAAACGAAAATGGTCTGCTCCAAGGTGTGTCACAATTGGAAACAATAAGTTCGTTCCTAACGAATCTATTTGGAAACAATTTATCAGATTTGAATAGGCAATAAAACAAAATTTATACTAGCACAATTTTTGGGATCAATTTTAAACATTGTTTAGATAAAAGTATATTAATTTCATCGTCCAAACATTTATTAACTTTTCGAGTTATACTTCGTATTTTGTTTAGTTTGAATATTTTTTATAATCATCATCAATGAGCCACAAATTGTTCTGTGTCGAACATAGCCCTCCTCCAAATGTTTTCATGCTTCTCTATTTTGTGCAGTTGCAAAGCAGTTTATTTTTAATTCGTTTTGGATGATCCGGGCATCTTGTCTGATATCGGCCTCCTTTCGATGATCAGTCATAATTCTGTCCCGCCATGTGGCCAGACCGTTGATTCAGCTATTTACTATATTATATCGTCCATCTTGGTTCCTCTGCGGATCTCCTTGTTTCTGTGTGATTCCCAGCATCGACATTTCCATTTTATTTTAATTTTTTTTGATATTTTTCTAAAGGCCAAAGTATCTGCTTTCTAAGTCAGAATCGCCATGACACGTATTAAAAGTGTTTCGTTTTAGACTAAAAGATATGTTTGAGTTTACCAAATAGTACCCAATCAAAGTGGTTCATCTCAGTTTACAAGTTTGATTGTTCTAACTTCATATCACAGGTATATATACTATATACTATATATATAGTTATATATAGTTCGAGAGTACGTTAGTCTTGCCTGAGCTTTCATAGAGTAAAGACCTGTTTCTTGAGCTCTTTGATAAGCAAGCGAAAGGTGTGATACCAAGTAATTCCGTGTGTTGTGAAAAGTGATCCTGCAGCCACGAGTGATTACGATTCAGATGATTGTGTAATGGGCCCTTACGAGGCATCAGACCGTGAGCTCTCAGACATAATTAAAGACGATCTAGGTCTTATATTGGATCTTGAAAATAAAGTAGAGGTTTAAAAAAACGTGATCAAAAAACTCCGTAAGGAGGCAGCGAATGCAGCCAACGAAATAAAGCAACTAACTAAACGCTACGAAGAAAGTAAAGCTTCAGCCGAAGCTTTATCCAAAAAGAAAGGCTCAAAATCCAAAATCACACCCCAAACATCAACTAGAGGAACACAAACAAAAAAGGTGTCCAAAACTTCAGAGATCGGGACGCAAACAAATGCGTCCAAGACAACATCAACTGCTAAAACACAAACAGTAGTGTTTAAAGTTCCAGTATCAGTAGCCGAAACACAAACCACGGGGTCATTTTTACCCCAAGTACGGAATCAGACCGAAAATCCATTTTAGAGCTTTTTGACGAATATAAATATCCATATCAAACACCAACATCAAGCAGAAATCTACGCGTCGTTATTAAAGGCGTACTAGAAACCATATCATCAGAAGACGTAGAAACCGAGCTTCAACAGCTAGGTTTCCATCCGATCTCCACCACGAGATGTAAAAACAAAAATAAAAAACCCATTGCGATCGTACAAGTGACAGTACCTTGCAACGAAAAAACCATTCTAAATATAAAACAGCTCCATTCTCAGCCCGTAAGAGTGGAAAAGCAAAAGAAAAAGAAGCGTAGCTTTGCTACGAAGATGCAATCAACATTACATCACCAACATGAAGAAAAGAACGAAAACTTAAACGTTTTCCGATCCTGGCTTGGAAAACAGCAGTACACCTCATCGGTGCAAAACCAAAACCAACTGCAAGAAGAAGCAACGGCCGAACTTGTAGAAATGTTTAAGCTAGCGATGTATCAGAACTCTTTTGCAGTTAGATATACCGCTTCCAAACCAAATTCAACTAAAAATTTCTGATCAAGTCATCGAAGAATCTGCATAGTCGTAAGACTACGCCTTCTTCCGACCACACCTATGGGTATCTAAATACGAGATTTCTCGTATTATCCGCGGAATCGGGCCTTGCGTCCTGATTCCGAAGCAGAGATGAAAGCATCTTATCAACGTGAATAAAGTCGATAAAAAATCGACACCGCAGGACTAGCAAGAAGTCCCCAACCCCGTATCAGTTCGCTGATACACACCGGAACCAGCCGGAAAATTGAATAGAAACAGGTAAGAGTCGAAAAGATTAACCTAAAACCCTGGATAAATAAATCGAGAGTACGTCCGATCGTTAGTGTCCCGTATCGTACATTCTCAATGTATGTCTGAAGACTCTAGTCTTCAGTCTTCAGATATACAAGCCGGCGGGGACATGTGGACAATGACGAGCCTTCTCCCCCGCCTAAACCTGGTAAACAGCCGAAGTAGTAGGGACAATAATTGAACGAGCTGAAGTGTAAGCCACACGAATCTTCCGACGAGAACAAGCGTATGAACCCGAAGAAAATAAGTGGGGAATAATAAAAGAACATAAACAGGAAAAATCTAATAATGCCAAATAATAGAAACACAGCTGAGTAATTCAGATTACATCATGCATTGCATCATGCTAGATGGCTTTCAAAAGCCATCTACTGCCTTAACATATTCATGTTTCAAAAGGAATTTTCGTTATCTGATATAGTATATAGTAATAGTTCTGTTTTTGTTGTAACTTTTTATATAAAACCTTGATTCAAGGCTTCCTCAGCTATCAATACTCCATGTAATGATTTAAAATGAATGCATTCTCTCATAGAATACAAAAATATCCAAATTGCTGTTACGAATGCAGCTCTTAATAAATTAAAATTACATCTTTGGTATTTATCAGAATATTTGGTTAGTTTTTTTTTTTTTTTTGATGAAAGAATATCTGTAAAAACTAAATTAAAAGTAATAAATGCTATCAGACATGGTAAAAGTACTGAAAAAAGTAAAATATAATTTGAGTTAAAAGTAAATGATTTAAATACATTAGTTCGAAAAGATATCAGTGATTTTATCAGTTCGGAATCTCTTTTTCTATTTAAACAATTTGGATTATCGTACGACTTTATTGATCTTCATCCAGATGTTTGGGAACGGAATTTTATGTGTAGGTGTAGTTTTAATTTCTAATTACAACCCATGTTTAACAAAAAAACAAAGACCAAAAGTAATACTTACTCGAACTTGTCCAACCCCATAGACAACAATATACAAATTGTATTAAAACGGTACTTAATGACGACGAATGAATAAAAAAATTATCATTTTATAAGAAACTAGTTAAGAAAAAATGTTTTCCTTAATTATTATTGCACTAACGTTATCTTTGATAAGAATCAAATAATAATAATTAATTATATAATTACTAATACAAGTTAATAAAAACTCTGACATATGTAAATAAATTAATTGAAAATAAAAAAAAATGCATTCAATCACTATACGCGACTTACATTTGCTCCAATAAAAATGAGTGCTGCCATTTAGAGGACGTTTCGTCGACAATTTTAAAAAATTTTGAATCATTAAAAAGCACTCATAACAACTAATTACGATGAAACTTATACAAAAAATAATAATATTAACAATTGTTCCGTAGTCAGAAATTTAGTAATTTTCAGATTTCAGTAACTGGTCTTCTAATTATGATAATCATGCGTAATTATAGTTTTGAAAAGCTCAAAGTCAGCTTTTTGAATATATATATATATATATATATATATATATATATATATATATATATATATATATATATATATATATATATATATATATATATTGCTAAAAATTTAAATGATTAAGTGTAATTTCAATTTAAATGAAAAAACAAAAATTCCCATGTTAATCGCGTAGGTAGGAGACAAATTTATCCTGAGCGAAATCACTTTTAATATATGATGTGCCAGATCTAGTTTGATCTAGCTGAATCTAATTTATATTGTTATAGATCTATGGTAAAAGTGTACTATAAATTTTCTTTCATATGGCCAGATTTCGTCCACATGACCAGGAGGCTTTGTCAGCTTCCGTATCGCAGCGCGTATCGAAAGTAAAAAGAGTACATGCAAGAGCAGCACGATGAAGAGATGGCACGAGCCAGAAAACAGGCCGAGATGAAGAAGCATGCCGTCAAAGGGAGGCGAATGAGCAGCAACAACCAGCAGACAGAGAAACAATCGCGAATCTCGAAAAGAAACTCAAAGAGAAGCAGGAGGCAGAGAGAGAACAGAGGAAAACCGCCGCTTGAAAGCTTGAAAATACATTGAAGAAGAACGATATGACAGAGGCGAAAGTGGCTCAGAAATACTATAAGGAAAGTGCGCTACTACAGAAGAAAGTAAAGAGAAAATCAGCAACTTTACCTCAGAAGTTATTTCAAAACCCCACCAAGAAAACAAAGAGCCCCGAAGACCCTGACCCGGCTCCTCCTCCAATTTTAGGAATTGATCACTTGAAATCGTAATGTTTTCCAAAGCTTAGCTTTGAAAGCTAGGTAAAATTTTGGATGTGATTTTATTTTTTAAGTACAGTCTACAGAGTACAGACATAATGATACGAATAATAACAAATGATACAAATAATATAATAATAATAGTGTAAATTACTTTAATCTTAATAAATATTCTTATCTTTTTATTGTAGCTTTTGTCTTGTCATTCATTTACTTCCCATATCCTACAAATTTCTCGTGGAAGTAGTATAAATGAGCTCTGAAATGGTGAAAAAACTTGGTTTAACAAAAGTTCTTAAATGAATTGGGAAAATGTCACTATTTTGTCACCGAAAAAGTCAACCCTCGCTCTGCTCCTTCCCACTGTGTCACACCCATTCTGCTCAAATTCTCCTCCATCTCCTGTAGCCACTTTCTCTTCGGTCTTCCCCTCTTGATTCTTCCCTCGCCTCTTCCCCTTCTCGCAACCTGTTTTGTCAGTCTACTTTCTGATAGCCTTTCTATATGTCCTAGCCAGGCTATTCGCCGTGCTCTAATGATCCGCGTTATTGAGGGTTCTCTAATATCGTTCTATTTCTTCATTGATTCTTTTTCTCCGCTGATTCTCCTCTTTGATACCACCATATATTCTTCTCAGCAGTCTTCTCTCCCGGTCTCTGCGGCATATATTACAACTGGTTTCATTATTATCTTATAAACTCTTACTTTGGTTTGTCTTGATATGTTCTTGTTTCTCAGGAGTCTCTGCAGCATCGCTGTACATTTATTTTCTTTTGCTATACTGGCCTTAACCTCCGCTTCCATTCCATATTTGTCTGTAATAGCTGAACCAAGGTATCAAAAACGATCAACCCTTTCGAAGTGTAGTATTTCTTTTCCTATTTTAATTTTCAACCCTTCCTTGCACATTTCGTCTTTTTTAATTTTCATTTTCATGTATTTTGTTTTGTTTGTATTTATTCGAAGCCCGAACCTTTCTGCTTCTCTCATTAATCTTTGAGTTACATATTTCATTTCTCCCAATTCTCGTGTGATAATTTTTACATCGTCGGCGAAGGCTAGACATTGGTGTTTTTTTATCATATATTGGTCCTGTGTGATGTATCTGGCTTCTCCTCAACACAGCTTCCAACAATAGATTAAACAAGCAGTCAGACAATGGATCTCCTTGTCTGAGGCCCGATCTTACTTTGAAGGGTTTTGAATGTTGCCCATTTACTTTAACTAAGCTGACTGTATTTTTATTAATCATTTTTGTTAGATCTATTAGTTTTCTACATGGAAGACTTAAAAAGCATCTACGTTTCAAGAAAGGTTAGAAGATTAATAGGTATGACAATGAATGAATATGAGCAAAAATATATACAGAACAAGGAATGACAAACAGCATAAAAATCAAAAAAGAGTTTAGACAGAGAGATACGTTATCGGCACTATTATTCATAATATCATTGAATAACATAATACAGAAAATTGAAAATATCGGAACATTAAATAAACATCTTGTGCAGATAGTGGCACATGCGGATAATATTGCAATAATTGCTAGAGAGCAGAGAGAGCTAAAGCGCGTAATAAAAATAACTGACCGCGAGTTTAAGAAAAAAGGGCTGGAAATAAATGAGCAAAAAAACAAAGTATATGTACTGCAGCAGAAATGAAAGAACACTGAGAAATTTAGAGTGCGGAAGCTATAAATTCGAAGAAGTAAAACATTTAAATATCTGGGAGTCATGATGGATATAAGGAATGAGGGACTTGATATAGAAGAGAAGATACATAAAGGATATAGAGCATTCCATAGTAACAAGAAATTACTGAAAGGCAAGAGATTGAGCACAAAGAATAAATTACGAATATACAAAACAATAATAAGACTAATAGTAACATATGCCGCAGAAACTGTAACACTCACATCAAAATATTAGTCATTTTTGTTAGATCTATTAGTTTTCTGCATGGAAAACTTAAAAAGCATCTAAGTTTCAAGAAAGATTAGAATATTAATAGGTATGACAATGAATGAATATGAAGCAAAAGTATATACAGAACAAGGAATGACAAACAGCATAAAAATCAAAAAAGAGGTTAGGCAGAGAGATGCGTTATCGGCACTATTATTCATAATATCATTGGATAGTATAATACAGAAAATTGAAAATATCGGAACATTAAATAAACATCTTCTGCAGAGAGTGGCACATGCGGATAATATTGCAATAATTGCTAGAGAGCAGAGAGAGCTAAAGCGCGTAATAAAAATAACTGACCGCGAGTCTAAGAAAAAAGGGCTGGAAATAAATGAGCAAAAAACAAAGTATATATACTGCAGCAGAAATGAAAGAACACTGAGAAATTTAGAGTGCGGAAGCTATAAATTCGAAGAAGTAAAAACATTTAAATATCTGGGAGTCATGATGGATATAAGGAATGAGGGACTTGATATAGAAGAGAAGATACATAAAGGATATAGAGCATTCCATAGTAACAAAAAATTACTGAAAGGCAAGAGATTGAGCACAAAGAAGAAATTACGAATATACAAAACAATAATAAGACTAATAGTAACATATGCCGCAGAAACTGTAACACTCACACCAAAGAGTAAGACAAACTAAATATTTATGGACGCAGAATAATCAGAACAATAATGGGAGCAAAGAAAATAGGAAACAACGAGTACAGAACTCTGATGATGAACTTTCAAATCACCAACTTGTTAAGAAGGGTGAGAGTGAGAGCAATTAAATCACAAATAATAAGATGGTATGGACACGTAGTGAGAAGAGACAGGGATACGCCAATAAGAGAGATAACAAGTTGAAAATCTATAAAGAGTATGTTCCTGTTTAAGCCTTGACGGTAGTGTCTTTCCTACAGTTACTTTAGTAACATTATCTGGTGTGCTGTTGATCTGTAACTTTTTAGACCACATTGGTACTCTCCCACTAGATTTTCCGAGATATCCTTTGTTTGATTGTTGTCGCTAGTATTTTGTACACCACTTTCAACAACGCCATACCTCTGTAGTTGTCGCATGATGTTATATTCCTCTTCTTGTAAATTGGACCAGCTTCCTCCGGCACTGACCTATTATTTCCGTAATTTCCTGTAGTAGCTTTGGGCCGCCATATCTTATCATCTCTATACTAATTTGGCTCTCGCCTAAACTTCTATTATTTTTCAGGTGTCTTATGATTTCTTTAATTTCTTCAATGTTGGGTTCCGTTGCGTTCTGCCTTTCCGCTCCTTCCTCCAGTTGTCTCTCGATATCTCTGTCCGTTCTATTCTCTTCCTCTCTATCAGTGCTTCTTAACTTGTTCAATATTCTTTCAAAACAACCTCCCTAACTTTCTATATTTTCCTTTTCGTTTATAATTAGTTTTCCGTCGTTGTTCTTGCAGTATATGTTTCTTGGTTGATGTTCTTTCTTTTCGTTCCTAATACCTTGGTAAAAATTCCTTATTTACTTTTGATTATAGTTGCTTTCAATGTCCTCCATATCTCTTTCTAAAACTTGTCTTCGTTTCCTACTGTATATTTGTTTGACCTCTTCTTCTTCTTCTTTTTTTTTAATTCAATTTTACTCCCTTCTGTTTTTTTCTCCAGAAACTTTAACTTCGCTTTACGCCTCCTTTCAACTGCTACCTTACAATTCGGTGTCAAACCAAAACACGATCGGCCAAAGTAGAAACAATTAAACGAAATATTAACCAATCATTCAGGATGATTAGAAATCATTACATATTAAAAAAAAATAGAATACTCTGTACCAAACACAAAGTGAAGAACAAATTGGTCCCTGTCATTTGCACGCAATATTAAAACGGAAGAAAGTTGAACCCCCTTTCCACCATATAGACTATACTAGTGATAATATTCCTGATTGAAGCGCATGACTCATATAGACAATAAATATAACGAAATCACTACAATATTTGTATCAGTACTGTAAAAAAAATCCGGCAACATTATCTTTTAAGTATAGCTGCGATGTTATTCAAGTGTGAGAAGATGAAAACCGTGACTACAAACAAGAATACCGCATTCTTTAACATGAATTATGAACTAAATTGTGACCCACACTTTCTATTAAGCACTTATAACTTTGCCGAAAATCATACATAGCTATTCATTAAAGTGCAAAAAAGGCATACTGAGAATATTTTAATAATAAGCAAATTTACATTAGCTAAACTGTTTAACACATCAATAATAAATAGTACAAGGTAGGGCATAAAGATATCCACACTTTGAAGAGGCCAAAAATGAATATGATGAATAAATTAAGAAAGCTATCTGTAAATATTGATAATAATAATATCTGTAAATATTTCTGAAATAATATTTTAATCGGTTTTAAAATTCATATGTAATATATTCATTTCCAGGCAAGACATGTAATTACTTAATAACCATTCATTAAATGCAGACAAAATACTTTGGGGGGGGACAAAATACTATGGGATGAAATGTCCAAACCTTATCTATAATAAGTTTATTCGTTAAAATAAAACATTTTTATTTCATAATGCAAAGAATTGTTATTTAAATTAAAATATCAAGAAACTGACGAAAATTTATTCAATAATTTGAAATATATCAAAAAATATAACAATGTGTGAATAAAATAATAAGTGGTGTGGCATTCGATCTGGCAACACGGTTGGTTTCCCTTTTGGAGGTAAGGCATGCCAACATCTTATGCGTATTGAGTACGAGTTTGAACTTCCTAGAGTAACAAAGTGACCGCAATTTCGAGCAAGAAGCCAAGAGTAACACAGGCCTTTGACAAAAGAACACCTACAATATTAGGAACACCAATTCAAAAACCACCTTACTTGATGCATTAGTTTTCAAGAATATGTTTAATAAAGGATATACAAATCCTAAACTGTGAATGTACGTTAAAAACATTTTATGACAGATATTAAAATTAAAAAAAAAGGTATTTATGCCTCCTGTGAGGATTGAACTCACGACCCCTGGTTTACGAGACCAGTGCTCTACCACTGAGCTAAAGAGGCTGATAAGTTCTTTGGCCGACAAGGCACAGACTTACTTATACCATTCATATATATTTGAACTTTAAAAATAATTCCCTTAAGAGAAATAAATACAAATGCTATAAAAATTACATTATTAAAATGTTACATTATTTACACATTATATTATGAAAAAACACAAATATTCATGTACAAGAACGTTTTCGCTCGTGTAATTCTTATAAAAATAAAAAAAATACTGGATATATAAAGAAAAATAGTTTGAACTCCAGTAAGCAATCCGAAATTTAATGAATTTAAATACCAAAGTAATATTGGTTATTACTTTTTCTTTACCTTATCTTATTTTGTGGATTTAATAAGAATAATGTTGAAAAATATTCTGTATAGGTATTTGTCCGTATACCTAAAATTAAATAATTTAAATATTGAGTCATACAGGAGGTAATTTGTTTTTTTTACCTCAAAATTGGAAAATATGTTTATCAAATTTGTAGTTAGAAATAAATTATCTAATTAAAAACATTTTCTTATCAAAATTATCACTATTTCACGATCATAATCGTTTTTGATGTAGCAAAAAAAACGAAACAAATTATCGATCTTAGGGTGTCAAATCAAGCGAATATAATGAATGTACTACCACACTGTTTAGAATGAAAAAAACTATCGTTGGCTCAGCAAAGTTGCATAAATTATAAACAATTCTTATTCATCAATTTTATTTAGTAGTAAATTGGAGAATTATCAATTGGAGATATTGAATAAGGAGGGAAAAATATAGAAGAAAAAGACAAGGTGATCCCAGAACCATAGGAAGGACATAATACAACAAATTAAGAGTAGCAATAGAATAATAATAACAACAGATAATATTCAAATTAATAGCCAGGACTGGAGAAAAAATAAAAATGGTCAGAAACGTTTTTTTAGCTCCCTTAAAGAAGGGAACTCCCACAGTATACCAAAACTACATAGTGATTTCTCTTTTAGATGTTATCTATAAATATTTGCGAAACTAGAGAAATAAGAAGATTATCAGTGTAAACTCAGAACGTATAAATCAAACTAATTAATGCCCAGATTGTTAAGAGAAAAGAATATCAACACAAAGGGAAGAATATACGACCAGCTACACCAGAGATTTCCATATAGGGAGGCGCGCCTACTTAGGGAGCTGCGAACTAGTGCAAAAAGAAGCGGTTTAACGGACACGTTAAACCGTTTTACAGAAATGTAATTTTCATAACATATAAATAAAAAAATATATACATACAAATATACTTTGGTAATATAACATTGAATTTTATAACCTAGTTTTTAAAGCATCAATCGCACACTAAATTGTCTGGACGTATTATATGTTTCATAGAGGAAACTTTACACGTTTGAAGTAGATAACACTTCGGTTTTGCAATACAATGCAATGCCATCTAGCGCTCAGAATTGAGGCGAACATTATAACTATATAACTATGTAACAAATTTTTTATTGGATATAAACAATTTACAATAACTAATTCTCTTCGAAATAGATCAATCAGAAAGTGCCAGCTTTTATATTAACTTTAAATTTGATCCACTGATAATGTGATATAATGATGATATTGAACTCTGGTCGGTCGTATTTAATATCGTCGCAAACAATAAAAAAAAAACACTTGTATATAAAGTTATACAAGTACATAAGTTAGAAAATGTATTGATCAATACATTTTATAACTTATAGTATATGTCATAGAAATAAAACAGAATGCTATATCATGCAACAGTCGATTATAATGCTAATTAATGGAAATATATTTTGTTTTACATAACATAGCAGAAACCATATTTTCTTTAGAACGAAATATAGCAAATTCCTAGTTATATAAAACCTTTCAAAATTTTATTTTTGTTTGAATTCTAAGCTCAACTTTTTTTTTAATTTATCTCAAAAGCTATCATTTATTTTTTCAATATAATAACAGTTAAATCGTTCTCATCTTGCTCTGAATACTTTAATTTTGCCTCTATCTCACCAATGGCACGTCGCATATTCCGGGGATATGTAGGGATTATTCTTATACAGTTCTTTTTTACCATATCCACCAAGAAACTACTACCAAGATATCAAATTGCAATATCTTTGCCAGATTCGTTTAAATATCACTATAAAATGAACATCGGATAATGTATCCTCCAGCATCAAAAATTAAAGAGTATAAAGGGCTAGAAATGGAGAAATTGATTGTTTGGCTTCTTTTTTATTTTTTTATTGATTGTGAGCAGATGGTGTTTTTTTTTTCTTTTATCTCTGTTACTGTTATTGTTTACTCATTTATTGGTACTACATTGATCAATATATTGTAAAAATTATAGGCAAATTGTGTATACTCGGTTATTTCTAATATGTCGAATTAAAAAAGAAATCTGGAACTGGACTAGATCTTTTTTAATTGCTTCCAGTTCCATTTTGCGTATCATTAGTAGGTGTTAGTGCATAATAAAGACGGATTTGTATTTTGTTATAATTTTAATGTTATTATTGTATAATTTAGCTATTGTATTCAAACATTGATACAGCAAATAAACTTATTATTATCTCAGTGGTTATTTGTAACCGTCATTCAAGGATAGAACACTGAAATATATTTAAGGAATATATTTGCAACATTTACCTTGTTGGGATCACGAGGAGTCACCAATTAAATTCAGTTTTGTGACAAAGAAGGTCGGAAAAAAGTATTCAGGAGTCTTAAAATTACCACTATGTTCAATAGGGATGCAAATATAGCCTTAAAGTGTTGGTACGTTGATTTCAAAATGAATAAGAAAGACTCTATGGGTAGAGGATGTCGATATAGAACTCCAGACCGTCCAAATTACCATCATGGATTTACTTTGAGAGACCGTTTTACCACCAAAAAAGCAGTTGTAAAGAAATAGTTTAGAGAGAGAGAGAGATAATTTTGAGATTAGGGTCGCATCGATATCAAGAGCATTTAGCGACTAAAAACTTATGAGTTTGGAACTCACATTAAAAAAAAAGACGAAAATAGGAAAGAACTAATAAATAACAAAGATTACTAATATCACAGATCGGTTCTATCACAGATGGATTGTTGGTTTGGATGGAACTGTTTTTTGTTCGTTTGGTGGAACTGTTCTCAGAAGGTATAGTGACGTGCATTCTGTAAGAATGCTGTACTGGGCAGATAAGGGATCGTTGCAAAATTCGCAAAGCGGAGAACCTTCTCGTTTTAGTAAAATGTCCAGTAAAAAATTAATAAAAACTTTACACTACAGTACTCTGGTGACGATGTATTTAGTAACCACATACAGAAACATAAAGATAAACTTGCAGAAAATCACTTCAGAGATGGAATAAATGAATTGGAGATCCGCGGGAAAAAGTGTATTAAGCTTTAGAGAGAATATTTGATATGAAATGATGAAAAATGATGATGAAAAAATAAAAATATACTTTTAACTAGAAAAGTATGTCATTTACATAATAATACAGTAATCATGATACGGAATTTCTACTTTTTTTTTTTAAGGAAAAGGTAGAAGATTTATATTAAAAATTATGTGCAGAAAACTATTCAAAAATATTTTTAAAATTAATTGTATTCTAATAGAAATGAAATTTTCTTGCTCTTATTTCTTCCATTAAACAAACAAAAAGTGTATCAGTTTTTGTGCTGAAGATGCTATACATTGAGTTTGTTTTCAATTTGAATAAACACCCCTTTTTAATGATAAAATTTGTCGTTTTTGCTCCACTTGATTTATAAAGTTTTATCAGATTTTTAAAACATTTATTAATAACAATTTGTATGTAAATTTGATAAAAATAACGGGTGGTTGTTATCAGTTTTAATATCTATGGGTTTAAGCACGCTTCTGACTCTAAACACAGAAACAAAGATAAACAACAAAAACCATATATTTCTCCTTTATGATATATTTCAAAATGTCTGGTGCTATTATCAATCCCACTCTTTCCCTTGCTGTCTCATCTTCCTCGACCCCCGACCATAACATCCAATATCTCATATGTATTCCATTTATTCATTTTCCTCTCATTTTTGTTTCTGTTTCCCAGTATTTGGATGTGACATTTTCTCATATCTTCCACTAATTCTTCCTTTCCTCCAATACTTCGTACATTCCATGTTTCCAATCTCATATTTATGTATTCCTTTTGATCTGTTTCTTTACCCGCTCTATTATTTGATAATTTCGTTTCTTTTCTTGTTTATCTCTCTTGATCTTATAAATTGGATAGTCGTGTCAATATCCATTGCTTTCGTCGTAATCATTAATCCATCCTGTTCTTTGACCTCTTGTTTTTTGCCAATCCCTGGAGATGGGACAAGTATCCTTGTCCCATCTCCACATTTTTTCATTTACTATTATTTTAATGTATCCCACCTTGGACTTATTCCCTTTAATTATTTCTTTTTTTCTATTTTCTTAATTTTGCTTTGTATATCCTCCAGTTCTTTCCTTATAAAGTTTTTCATTACCTCATTTATCTTGTTATTATTATGAGTATTCATAAACATTGCCGACACTTCCATTTGTATGGAATTAAATATAATATAGTAGATGGATGGCACTATCCTGGAAGTATATACAAAAAAATACCTCTTAATATGTGTATTTTATTCCAGGTTAATTTAGTTATAATTTAATAGATCCCCTGTGTAAACAAACTGTTATTTTTTCAATTATTTACACACAATTCAAAATTCACCATTGTGTTAAAAGATCAAAGTACATTTACAATATGGTTCAAAAATTATTATATGGTCAAAATTATGGTAGTTAGTTATGGTAGGTCAAAATTTCGACAAAAGCACCCATTACAAGGTAGGCATCGAATACAACAATCAACAAAAACCCATGTGTACTCACACCAAAAGAATCAATCGCGGGCTTAAACTGTCAAAGAAACCATGCCAATTATTTTTCGGTTTTTACAGAGTTCGAAGTTCCTTTTTCGGATGGGGCCCAGTCGATCGCCCATCATTACAAAGAAATGTTCGTGTACAGGTAGTTTCTCTATAACGAAAGAAGTACCTGCCGAGCGAAGCTTACAAAAGGCGTCCAGTATTATTTAATTTACGGTATTTTTCGGTATACTTTTTCGGAACGACCGGTATAAAGTCGGTTTTTGTTCTCCAAGAACGAGATGTTTAAGTTGGGACGTGAAGGAAAATGCACTTGTTAGTTCTCACGGTTTAAAGAAACGAAAAGATTTGAAAAATAAGGGTGTGTGTTTGTATATATATATATATATATATATATATATATATATATATATATATATATATATATATATATATATATATATATATAGGAACAGGCAGATACATGGGAAAAATTCTACAAAAAAATTACACAAAAAGCACAGGAACTGATCCCATTGAAAAAGAACGCAAAACACCCTTGGTGGGACTCGAAATGCGAAAGTGCATTGCAGCGACGCAAACGAACATTTCAGGAGTACAACAGACCGCAAAAGTTATAAGACAAACTAAGAGAAAGTACATGAAGGAACAACTAGACTCTATAGAGGAGAATTTCCGCAATTATAACACGAGAAACTTTTATAGGACTTTCGCAAGAGAAATCCGTGGGTACGTACCACAAAATCTTTGCTTTAGAAAGCGGAATGGGAGATTAGCCCTAAACAATCAGGAGAATTGTCAGGAGCTGGCACACTATTTCTCTGATCTCCTTAATTGCCCCGAATGCGGCACAAGATTCCCCAAGGAAAATTGTATCTATACCCACTCAGAATCACCACCACTAACACAGGAAGAGATTCACAGATGGTATCACCGCGGAATTATTGAAAAGCCTCGGACCAAACTCACTGCGGGAACTCACGCAAATTATCACGAACATCTGGCAAACAGAAAAATTACCAGATGAATGGAAATGTGCTCTTATACACCCGCTGCACAAGAAAGGAGACGGAACAGATGTGAACAACTACAGAGGAATCTCCTTACGACAAGTCACTTACAAAATCTTCTCAGTATGCCTTCTCCAGAGAACACTGGAACAACTAGAACACAAAATTGGCGAGTTCCAGGCAGGTTTTCGCCCTGGTCGCTTATGTACTGAACAAATCTTTAACTTAAAAAAATACTGAAATACAAAGCTATCAGAAACGTCCCAATTATGTGTACGTTCGTTGACTTCAAGAAAGCATACGACTGCATTGACCGAAAATATCTGTTCAACATTCTAGAAGAACAAGGACTCGACCCCAAAACACTACGATTAATCAAGCAGGCACTGACCGACACAATCTCTAAAGTGAAATTTATGGGAGAAATTTCCGAACCCTTCCTGATTAAGACCGGAGTACGCCAAGGAGATGGGTTATCCCCACTTCTCTACAACCTGGTCCTGGACAAAGTCATAAGGGAATGGGAAAAGGGACTAAAAAATCAAGGACACTGGAAACCAATACAACTCGGACGAACCAAAAACAACATAGAAATATCATGCCTAGCCTTCGCAGACGACCTATTTGACCATTGTCCTCGCAGACAATGAAAAAAGGGCAACCAAACAGATCGAAGTCCTCAAGGAATGTGTAGAGAAAGTTGGCCTACAAATATCCTTTCAAAAAACCAAATTCTTCTGCTCAAAATTAAATGTCCAAAATTTGAACACCAAATACGGCAAAATAAATAGGGTCACTCACTTCAAATACTTGGGCAAGATCCTCGAACCCACAGGAGAAGAGAAAATAGCACAGAAGACTTGATTACAGAAGATGAAGAGGGCATACGGTAAGACACACAATATCTACAATAAGAAATGCCTATCCATACACTCAAAAATAAGACACTACAACACAGTTATCAAACCAGAGGTACTATACGCATGCGAGACACTTACACACCATACAAAAAGCGGCATAGAAAACATACTAAAAGAAGAACGCAAAATTACGAGGAAAATTCTTGGCCCAAAACTGACGGAGGAAGGATACAGACTACATTCTAGAAAAACCACAGAGAGAATGTCCGACGTAGCCGCGGACATAAGAAAAAGACCGTTTGAAATTCTATGGACATATCAGTAGACTCCCACCGACAAGACTCGGTCAACAGTACCATGAATCGCACAAGTCAGAGCTGATCTGGGAAAGGCACAAATGGGTCCGACAGAGATTGAGGATAGAAGAACGTACAGACACAAAATACATATATGGAACGTTGCATCAAAGAGCGAAGTTTCGAGGAGATCAGGAACAAAGTGGACGGAGGAGAGAAAGATAATCCACTGAGAAAGGATGAGAGAGGTGTGGATGATCAGAAAGAACACCCAAAAATGAGTCAGAATAGTTTCCTTTGCCATTCGGGTCCAATATACTTCTGTCCTTCTTCTACACCTTTCCATCCTCTGCCTTGTGGCAGGTCTTCCCGCTGCCGTTGGTAGTTGCCTCTTGGCCTCCGAGGAATAATAAAATTATCTAAGTTTTAATTTTTTAAATCGAAAATTGCAAAAGCGTCATCCACATATCTTAACCATACCTTCGGAAAGTAACTGAATTCATCTTTCGCATCGGTTTCAAATTTACTCATGAATAAATTGGTTAAGAATGGTTACAAAGGATTGCCCATTGTCGTTCCTTCTTGTTGTTCATAAAACCTGTTATTACATTGAAAATAATTTTACTTCATACATAATTTCATTAAGGAGATGCACTCAGAAACAATCTTGTAATTAAAACCGTTTAAGTCGAGTAATTCCCTCAGGTACTTCAAGGTATGTAGAATCGGGACAGTCAGAGAGAACGATGATACGTCAAAGGAAACCAAGACCTCACCTTCCTGTAGAAGTGTGTTTTTGACTCTTTCTAGGAATTTTGTTGAATTTATCACAGAACAGGAAGGTAGTTTTGGTAAATTTTCAAATTCCTTTGTTAACCATTTTGCCAAGTTGTATGTTGGAGAATCAATGGCTGATTCAATTGGTCTTATTGATTTTCCTGGTTTATGAACTTTTGGTAGAGCATACAATCTTGGTACTTTTGGATTCTAAACATGTAGTTTGTTTTTCAGAGAAGGATAAATAAGGCTGTTGCAAGATTTCAAAGTATCTCTGACTTCGTTAAACATTACTAACCTTTATGAGCCATCTCCTCAGCCTCCATAAAACATTATTGGGTCCTTAGGTTTTTTTATGTTAATTATTTAATCATTTACTTAAAATATTCGAATATTGAAACTTGAATTAAAAAAAAGTCATTTTTAATTAAGATAAACTTATTAAAAATAGCAATAAAACAAAAACTTTCGACGATCGTTAAATAGCATTTTTCAAAGAAAAAGAAAATTTCGACTTCTTTTGTAATTTCTAGGTATCGAAATATCTTACAATATAATAGAATTGATAAATAATTACCTGTTTTATACGCATCATCTTTGAAAAGCACTTTATATATCTCATACTACAAGATGCATGGATAATCCGGTTAAAAGGCTAAGTTATTTTATCGATGAAGATATACACCTGAATAACTTTGGGAGGAGTAAATTTAACGAAAAATGTTAAGATACAATTTTTGTAGGGCATTCAATTTCCTTTAAGAATATGTATTGTATTTTTTCAAATATTGATTCGATCATTAGTTACAAAATTTCAAATTTGAAAAGTAAAATTGCAAAAACAGATCGTTGTTCAAGGCACGATTACATGGAAACGGCTTGTTTGACTTAAATTTATAATAATACCTTTTTTGTAGAGAATTCAATTTGCTTTAAGAATTTGTATTGCTCAAATTTTTCAAATTGATGGTTTAGGAGTTTTGGATGAAAGATGCGATTGCTACTAAAAACCCGAAAATCACGATGATACACTTCTTATTAAAGTATTAGGGATCTAAGTTTAACAATTTTCTTTGTCATTACAAATAATATTTTCAGCATCCCTTTCAAATAAAAAAGTAGTACATTTTTTGGAGAGATTTTTTTTAGATATATTATGTCATAACACATCAATTTTATGGTTCCAATATAGTACAATAAACTCAAGAGAAAGGCAATCTCTCAAAATATTCTATCGGTATTTTTTTTATTTTTATTACTGGAACAAAACTAATCTTTATTTTTAAAAAAGTGATTTTGGAAGTGACGATGCGAAATAAATGTTTTCGTAAAACGAAGAAAATCTGTTCAATAGCTACTGGATCTGTTAGTTCTCACGGTTACATGAACGATTTCGAAAAGAGGAAGGTCAGTTCGCTGGTATGGGTTTTCTGATATTTATATTTCGACGTGACTGACCACAATAGGATTGATAAATGGCAAAATTTCACACAAGTTTTGCTTCGAGATACGGTTCAATAAACTTAAAAAATATTTTGAAGTGTTTTTGTTATTTATATTTGGCTAATAAAATATTTTTTACGCAATGTGTAAACTATTAACGTTACTGACATTAAAGTTGTCATTAAAAAGTTTAGGAATAAACTTACCGTTGGCCCTGACAAAATCCCAGCTTTTCTTGTTAAGGACTGCTCATCTGTACAATCTATCAACTAAAAGAAGCAGATTTCCCAGCACATGGAAATCCTTCAAGATCACTTTTGTTTGCAAATTAGGTAATCCAGCACATGTCACTAACTATCGCCCCATATCAATTCTATGCAACTTTGCTAAGGTTTTTGAAACGTGTATTTATAATCAAATCTTTTTTAAAATTAAACATTCGATAATACCTGAACAACATGGGTTTTATCAAGGCAGATCCGCAATAACTAGCTTAATATGCTTCCTTCAATTTATATACAAATCAATAGAAAGTAAGGTTGACGACACAATATACACTGATTTTTCGAAAGCATTCGGCAAACTTGACCACAGACTAAAAGATGAATAGATTAGACTTTGTTGGCAGTATAATTTCGTTCATTAAATCTTACCTTGCAAACAGGATACAACATTTTGAGTTAAATGTTCTCATATCTTCATTGCAACTAGCGGCACACCGCAAGGCAGCATCCTTGCCCCTTTGATTTTTTCCGTCTTCGTCAACGATATTACTTCCAAGCTAACGTGCAGCAGTCTTTTATTTGTGGACGACCTTAAACTCTTTAGGCCAGTTCTAGCATCACATGACTGCTCTCTATTACAGGATAACCTGCATCTTTTGGCCGATTGGTGTGCTTGTAACAAGCTTCCATTGAATACTGCCAAATGCAAAAAATTACTTTTTCTCTTAAGCATAATGTAATCATCATCATCATCATCAGCCTGTGTCGCTCCACTGCAGGATGAAGGCCTCTTCAGCATGTTTCCAACTTTCACGGTCCCGGGCTTTCCTCTGCCACTCTGGTCCAATATACTTAACCTCATCGCCTCGCTATATGGCCGGCCCGTCTCTATTTCAATCGCTTTACTCTTCCAATGATGTCACAGACTTTCGTTTGTTCCCTGTTCCAAACTCAGGACTTTTTGCCTCGTCTTGTAATGCCAAGCATACATTTTTCCATTCCCCTCTGTGTGTGCTACTGTTCTACTGACTGTGATGTGAGTGTCCAGGTTTCACTTCCATATGTCATAACGGGCAGAACGCACTGATCGAAGACTTTTCGTTTCTGACTCTTTTTCGGATTTATTTTCAAGCCAAATGGTTCGCCAGCCCTTTACAGTTCTTGTATGCGTCTTTGCAGCTCATCTGGGTCTTGTGAAAGGAGAACGATATCATCTGCAAATCTAAGATAGTTTAAGTGTGCACCATTGATCTTTACACCATCCTGTTCCCAATCCAATTTATGGAATACTTCTTCAAGGCCAGCCGAGAAAAGAATAGGTGATATTGCGTCACCCTGCCGTACACCTCGTTCTACATTAATTCCCACTTCAAGATCATCAGGGTGAATTGTGGCTGTAGCTCCATCATATATCGATCCTAACAGGTTTACATATGCTTTACCTACCCCTTGGCTAAGCAGTGCATCCATTATCGCATGCTTTGAGATGGAGTCAAATGCTTTTTCGTAGTCGATAAAAGCCAAGCACAGTGGCATGGTGTATTCGTTGTGCCTTTCTATGGCCTGCTGTACAACCTGGATGTGATCCATTGTACTGAATCCACTTCTGAATCCTGCTTGTTCTCTTGGTTGTGTGTCATTCAGTTTTTTTAATATTCTTTTAGAAATTATCTTAGTGAAAACTTTGTACATTACTGATAGGAGGTTTATTGAACGGTAGTTCTTTAAATCTTCCTGTGCTTCCTTTTTATGTAAAAGGATCACTTCTGTATTTTTCCATAAGTCAGGTACTTTTTGTTCGTTGAGGCATTTTGATTATAATTTTGCCAGTGTTTTATATAACGGCCGACCACCAGCTTTTAGCATTCCAACAGTTACACTGTCCTTTCCTGGAGCCTCGCCATTTTTTATCGATTCTATAGCATTTGTTACTTCCTCCACCAGGATATCTGGTATTTGTTCTTCCGTGGGTTTTGTTGTATTTGATTGGTTCTGATCTTCATATAACTGGGAATAAAATTTTCTAACAACCTTTAACATTTGCGTACGCGGCCAACCTACTGTGCCATCCTCACGCCTTAAGGCATATATTTACGTTCTTTTGTTTCTCAGCTTCTGTTTAGCCTTGTCAATTCCTTTTTTTTCCAGAGTTTTTTGTAGTAGCTGCATGTTAAATCGGCGCATGTTCTTGTCCTTCAGCAAAATCAACCAATCTGTCACCTCTATTATCTTGCTCACCAGTTCATCATAAAATTCCTCAATTTCCTCATCTCTATGGCTTATAGTTGGTGCATAAGCTTGGACGATTTGAAGCCTAAACTTTTTATTCAGCTGAATGACGCAATGGGCTAGTCGGTCAGATGTACTTTCAAATTTTACTACACTGTCCTTCAGCTTTCGATTGATGAGGAATCCAGTTGGTTCCAGTTTGGATTGATGAGGTGTCCAGTTGGTTCCAGTTTGTGTGTTTCACAGAGCCCAATAATATCCCAATGTATGTTGTCAAGTTCGATTAACAGGTCTTGCAATCGGGCCTTCGTTTTCATAGTCCGTCCATATTTAGCGTTACAATGTCAAAAGTCCAATGGCACCCTGATCTAACCCGGTGATTCTTAGCACCCTTTGCCTTGGGGCAGGCCTTCCCGCTGCCGTAGATAGTTGCTCCTTTGTTTCCAGGGAATGAGGGCCGTGTTTGAGGTTGTACTGTCATATTGAAACATATTGCAATACCATGTTGAAGGTATGGACCGGTAACCAGATATTGGATCATGTTAGTCTGAGGCCTCTACCTTGATCTATCCGCCAGGAGTGACCCTTCCAGGAACATAGTCTCCAGACGGCATAGCTTGAAACTGCATTGCCCTACTCAAACCCCTTTACCACGTCAAAGTCTGATCCACAAAGGGGATATACATATATATATATATATATATATATATATATATATATATATATATATATATATATATATATATATATACATTTCCTAAATGGTTGCGCTTTGGAAAATATAAGGAATGTATATCGATAGAAAACTGTCATTCAACCATCACATTGGTCAAATCGTGCAGTCAGCCTGGCCTCCTATTTAGATCAACAAAAGCTTTTGATAATATCAGCTGTTTTCTAACTCTGTATAACGCCTTTATACGATCTAGACTTATGTATGCTTTCCCTGTTTGGTCGCCAATATATACTACACAAATTTCTCGTCTTGAGCAGATTCAACGACGTTTTCTGAAGTATCTGTCTTTTAAGCTGAATGGTGCCTACCACTGCAGAGGCTATAAATAGACTCTGTTATTAGAGAGATTCTCCTGTCAGGAGGATAGTAGTGTATATGCTGCTCAGCTTTTCCTGCTAAAACTCTGAAATAATTTCTCCATATCTACCCCTAACACCAACTTGGAATCTAACGCACCGCTCTTTCATTCATGCCGAGAACATAACAGATATGTCATTAGCAGGAACTCTTCTGTGTCCTTGATAGATATTTTTCAGTTCTCACTTACTCAGTATCAATCAGCTTTTGAGAGGGTGCTCAAAGCTCGTGCCGTACGTAATTTTTGTAAATTATCCTAAATTTAATGTTTAATTTTTATATAAATATTTTGTTAGGTTAAGTTCAAATGATTTATGTTATATTTACGTTTATGTTACATCTATTTGTGTTTTCAATTGTCTTTTAATTCGGCCGTATCGTCTTAAACAAAAAAGCATCATTCATTCATTCATTCATTCATTCATTCATTCATTCATTCATTCATTCATTCATTCATTCATTCATTCATTCATTCATTCATTCATTCATTCATTCATTCATTCATTCATTCATTCATTCATTCATTCATTCATTCATTCATTCATTCATTCATTCATTCATTTATTCGTTCATTCATTTATTCACTCACTCACTCACTCACTAACTAACACACTCACTCACTCATTCATTCATTTATTCATTCATTCATTCATTCAGTAATATACATTCAGGTAATTTCATTTTCGAAACACTTGTTCTGCAAAAGAGCTGAGCAAATGCGACTTTCATTCGTTATTCGTTTTTATTCAATACCTTCGTTAGACTAGAACAAATGAATTAATAGAATTGCTGACAAATTACTTCTTAAAAATAAAGGTAATTTAATAACGACACAATAACCACTTTCAGGAAGTTTGTATCAGAATTATTTTGAATTAACTTTGACTATTCGATATTTTGAATGACGGTTTAATAATGGAGAACCCTATGAGTACTTTACTAAGTGATTTTTTATGGATAACTTAGAAAACAACATAAATCAACATCAAGTGTTTCAGTACCATTCTAGTACAGATATGTTGATGATATTTTAATTTGCTTCACATGTATTGATAGAGCTCTAAATCTATTTTTTACTTTTGTGCGGGTTGTATGCTTTGTATGTGATGCGCCTACGTGGCAATGTAGGCGCTCTGACACACAAAGTCGCACATAAATATTGTCGCCGCACAACACGCACACGAACCATCTGTTTTCCATCAAAAAATTCAAACAAATTGTTCCAGAAAGTTCAACACACACGCAAAATTTTATTGATGTGGACCCAGCTTAATGGGAAGGAAGGCTACGGTTATACGGATTTGTTTATAGAAACGAGAGGTACTGCATTCGAAAGAGACGGCTTCACGCTAAACAGCTGTTGGTTGCAGGCGTTTGGCGCATGCGTACTTCTATAGCCGCATCAATCTAGTTATTTAATAGCCACTCCTCGTATACAGAAAAAGTAACCAAATCAGTTTCAACACATTTATCAAAGATAAGCAATATAAATTTATTATAAATGTATATTGTTTGATTTGTTTAGAATATTAAATCTTCCTTCAAAACACATAATAATCTGAGACTTCTTATTAAAAATAATAATGTCAAACAAATGAGTATGATTCTTGTCCAGAAATCGATATTCGATAAACAGGAAGATTATTTTTCTATAAATCCGGGTCCACATCAATATAAATTTGCGTTGTGCGGACTGTATGTGTTATATGTGGACTGCCTGCGCGGCAATGTAGATGCTCTGACACAAATATTGCACACGATACATCTGTTGTCCACCAGATAATTCAAACAAATTGTTCCAGAAAGTTCAACACACACGCAAAATTTTATTGATGTGGACCCAGCTTAATGGGAAAGAAGGCTACGGTTATACGGATTTGTTTATAGAAACGAGAGGTACTGCATTCGAAAGACACGGCTTCACGCTAAACAGCTGTTGGTTGCAGGCGTTTGGCGCATGCGTACTTCTATAGCCGCATCAATCTAGTTATTTAATAGCCACTCCTCGTATACAGAAAAAGTAACCAAATCAGTTTCAAGACATTTATCAAAGATAAGCAATATAAATTTATTATAAATGTATATTGTTTGATTTGTTTAGAATATTAAATCTTCCTTCAAAACACATAATAATCTGAGACTTCTTATTAAAAATAATAATGTCAAACAAATGAGTATGATTCTTGTCCAGAAATCGATATTGGATAAACAGGAAGATTATTTTTCTATAAATCCGGGTCCACATCAATATAAATTTGCGTTGTGCGGACTGTATGTGTTATATGTGGACTGCCTGCGCGGCAATGTAGATGCTCTGACACAAATATTGCACACGATACATCTGTTGTCCACCAGATAATTCAAACAAATTCTTCCAGAAAGTTCAACACACACGCAAAATTTTATTCATGTGGACCCAGCTTAATGGGAAGGAAGGCTACGGTTATACGGATTTGTTTATAGAAACGAGAGGTACTGCATTCGAAAGAGACGGCTTCACGCTAAACAGCTGTTGGTTGCAGGCGTTTGGCGCATGCGTACTTCTATAGCCGCATCAATCTAGTTATTTAATAGCCACTCCTCGTATACAGAAAAAGTAACCAAATCAGCTTTAGACGCAACGAACATAAAAGAAGTTATATTGCCCAGGTTTACCAAGTGTGACGGTAAATAATTCTTATTTTTTTTAAAAGATGGCGCTGGCAACAAGTTTTAGTTCACAATTTAATTTCTAATGTAATTTTAATGTTACGACAGTACCTTTCAAAGCGCCATTGCTGTTTAAACTATTTCAAGTTAGCGTCATAATTTTTTCGTGTGGTATCAATGCTAACTTTTCAGTTAAATAAAGAACATTTGCAGCATGTGCACTGCTTTTCTTGTTCAATCAAAAGAAAAGCGCAAGTGAGCCGTTGTATACTTACAGTGGACAAGGTCCCAACGCAAGACGTCTGTGGGCGTTGGCTTAAACGATTTAAAAGTGGTGATTTCGACTTGAAAGACAAAGAACGCCGACTTTAACCGAACAAAAATTGAAGATGCCGAATTGCAAGCACTGTTGGAACAATACGATATGCAAACTCAATAAGAAATGGCAGAAAAGCAGAAAAATTACTTTTAACTAAATCTGAGAAACATCTAGAGGAATATCAACATCATAATCGGGAAGCATCAACAAAAATTAACTTTTAGATTAATATTTTAAGGTATTGTAAAAGGAAACAAATGTATTGTACTGAACGTAGTGCGCGGTGTGATATATAAACATAATGATTATTAATTCTATCTGCATACATGCATCTGCATACTTCTAAAACTGCTGTGATATGCTATAGTATATGTATTAGAAATTATTTAGTTATTTCATTGTTTCAGGATCACCTTAGTGATTAATTACAATGTTCGGACGGTCGCTCTTCCTCTTATAGCATCAATATGTCATCGCCATCACCGGACCCATCCAAAGTGGACCACCACTATCCGTCTAGTGAAACCAGCGATCATGTATTACTAAGTCACACTCACACTTGCACCTGCTGTCGTGAGGTAAACGAACAAACAAATTTTATGAATTAGGCAATCAAAAAAGTTGAAAATTTCCAGTGCATCGAGAAAGCGGAACCTCCAAAGACTGAACATTTGCATAACCATTGCCATGCCAAAACGACCAGTCATCACCAACATCACCTCATCAACATCAATCATCCGCCAATTCAAACCAGCCACGTTCATCCAAGTCATCGGCACGTGCCATCCTCGCCAAAGCCCGAAACACAGACAACAAAGTTGGTGGGAACCTGCACATGCCATTTGAAGGTGAGAAGCATTCCTTTATCATAATATTTAATTAATTGTTCTGTTTATATTGCCATATTAATTGAATAACATCTATTAATATACACCATCGTTTCTCAATCTGAGGGTCGCAACCCTTCGCAATGTGTTCAGAAAATAAGACCCGTATACGAAACATCCTTGTAGAGTTTTGTCGGCCGATATTTCAGTAAGTTAGATGAGAATCTCAATCTCAACATTTTCATCAAACGGATTGAGAACTCATCTTTTCGACAAATCATTGCTGTTATCTGGAAAATGTTCCAGTTACTGAATTTTCAATTCGCATAAATGCATTTTCATGCTCTCCAACACGCGCTCATAACAAAATAACAAAATTTTCTAAATCCATATTTTTGGTAACATAATGCGAAGCTAAAGTGAATGTGTAAAAATTGCCTTTTTAAAGGCGTATAATCCAAATACCAAGCTTCTTAACTTGAAGAGATTTAGCACTAAACACCAAAAGCACTTTTTTGAACTGCTCGACGCACGTTTCGCTAACCATGTTAGCATCATCAGGAGATGATTTGTTTGTCATGTTAGCATCATCAGGAGATGAATGTTTTTTTACTTCTATGGACTGCGTCCAATTTGACAACAATTGTGGTGGTTGGTAGTTAGACTGATCAGGGTATCTATGGGAAGCCCCCCCCCATCCCCTGAGAAGTCGGCGAAAATATGGGTTGTTTGATTGTGGAGAGGGACTCCCCATTCTTAGCGAGAGAGCATATGTTGGTACCCTGATGAGTCTAACCACCAACAGACCAAACATGTGCCTTCCGATGTAAGGGATGGGTGGGGCTTCCTCCCGGTCAAGCAACTAACCAATGCTTATATATATATATATATATATATATATATATATATATATATATATATATATATATATATATATATATATATATATATATATATACTCTGTATAAAATTAATAGTTACATAGAGCAAAATTATTTTCCTCTAATTTGGAAGCAGAATGTAGAGATGCCTCTTCCGAAACATGGTAGTTCTTCATTTTTTAACCTGTATATAATAATAATAAATGTTTTTATTACTCAATCAAATGTTAAAGGATAAGGCGAAGTCTAGCTCAACGAGCCACTCATACTCAACCTGTATCCAAAAACCAATTACAATAAATAATACTAGACTTACATAATGTAAATAAACATAAACTAATATTCTGTAGACGAAAATACATAATAACAACGTATATACGAAAATAAAACGAAGAAACAAAGACAAGTAATAATAAATAACAAGGAAAATAACGAAAAAGACTCATCAATGAAAAAAAAAATGAAGGTAATCATAAAATAACATACAAGGCTCTATCTCTACGCCGATAGCAGATATTCTCTAAATTTAAATCTGATGTGCTTTCTGAAGAACATTAAGTGACATCTCAAATCTCTACTTAGATAGTTAAACAATTTAGCAGCATTTTAGCTGAAAAAACGTTGAACCATTGCTGTGTTATAACGTGGCACCATAAGAAGGGCACTGTGACGGAGATAAGAATCATGAATAATTCGGCGAATCAATGGCATAGTTCCAGTTGTTTCTAAAATTTTTGAGAACATTTTGTTTAAACATATGTTTGAGTTTTTCGTCTCGAATAAATAATCTCCAATTCACAATAAGGCTTAAAACTGGTTTTTCGACATCTACAACTCTAGTTTCTGTGACTAGTTATTTATTTAACAGCTATGGCAGGGGCTTAACTAGCATGTTTGTATTACTGCATTTTTCTAAGGCGTTCGATACAGTAAACCACAATCTCGTATACGCAAAATTGTCATACTATGGGTTTGACGAATCATCCGTTAATACAGTCAAAACATTTTGAGATTGTAGAACACAATATATATATATATATCCGTTAATCATATAAACTCATCTGAATCTTGATTTTCTGATGTGCCTCAGCGTTCAATTTTGCGTTCTGTTCTGAACAAGGAAATTCTGACTTATGCTGATGAGCATAAATTATTGGCTAGAGGCAATAAAATAATTAATAATCAATTAAACAAGCTTAAAAGCTTAAAACAATCTTCATCGAGGTGTAATGTAAAGCTGTGGACCTTGACCTTGAGGAATATTCTTCCGCACACTCATACATCTTGTCCAACATCTCCTACTGCTTCCGATTCGTAAGTTCCTCATTTATAAAAACGAAATAAAGCGAATCAATAAATTAATCAACTAGGAATAATAATCGTAATGGTAAAAATCGTGTCAATATAAGGCAGCATAATATATTTCAATGTAACTTACTTAAATAAAGTGAATCGAACTTCCTTATTTAGGAAATAATGTTAATTTTTACTGTTAAAGATAATATACGCAACAACCTTTTTTAGACTGAAAACGATAGTGAAGATGCACAAACTATCGAACAAAATGCACAAACAAGAAAAATCGATGAAGATCGAATAGAAGTGTCCCCCCTACCACCAGCTCTGCCACCAAGACCACCGCCTCGGCCGAGATATGATGGGACCAGTAGTTTGAATTCAAGATATAGACCTAGAATTTGTGAGTATATAATTTTATGTATATTTTTGTTTTAAAAGGGCAGTAAGAATCAACACCTTAAGAATGAATACATACAACTTTCAGGGATACATATAGAATCAACTAAAAATTTGTAACTCTTTTTAATCCTCTAAAATATAATAAAACAGTAGCAAAATAATAATAAAAAATGTCCACTATATTTAAAATTACATATATAACAATTGTTTCGACGATATAAAAATATAATATAAAAACACGATATTATATAATTCTTTGTTTCACATCTTAGATTAGCAATACATTTTTAAATTAATAAGCAAAGATTTATATCAACAAATTTCCGCTATATTTAAAATTGTACAATTGTTTCGAAACAGAGTGCGTTTTTCAAATACAAACTATATTAAACTAACAGTGAGAAAAGTAATTACAACCGAAACTGTCCATCGACCTAATAATACCATAAAACATGACATTGGGGAAATCAATCTTTTTATCACCGTCTAGGAGGGCAATATAAGTTTAATAAGGGTGAACCATTCAAGTCTAGCTAGTCATTTCTAGACTATAATTAGATATATAATTTCTAGACTATAAACGATTTAATTTTTTGGATTTATTCTTATTATGTTTTATTTTAAATTTATCAGTGAGAGTATTCTTTTCTAACATTAAATGGTTAGCATTATATTATAACATACAGTCCGATTCACGAAACCTGACGATTACGTCAGAACAGAAAGCTGAAAGCTAGGAAATCCTTATTTCAAATTTGCAACGTGTTAGACAAAGAAGTATTACTGTATGAAAGTTCAAAAACATAATCAATACATTTAACACAAGTTAGAAAGAGAGAGTAACAAAACCGGTTATCCTAGTTTTGTATATATATATATATATATATATATATATATATATATATATATATATATATATATATATATATATATATGGAGTTTCTTGACTTCTCTGGACTGTGTTCAATGAAACAACAATAGTCAGGAATTATACACCCCCCGGCCCGTATAAACCATCCGACGAGAAGTCGGTGAAAATATGGGTTGTTTGATTGTGGAGAGGGACTCCCTATTCTTGGCGAGAGAGCATATATGTCGATAGCCCTATAAGTCTAACTACATACAGACGAAACATGTGCCTTCCTTGTAAGGCTTTCTCCCGGTCAAGCAACTAACCAATCCAATGCTCATATATATATATATATATATATATATATATATATATATATATATATATATATATATATATATATATATATATATATATATATATGTTAACATATATTTGGTTCATATCTTAGATTAGCAATAGATTTTTAGTTATCTGTATTTTCGATTCCAAACCCGCTGACTGGTATTCTAAAATGAGGGTGAAAATTAAATCAGAAATGAAAGTATAGTTTAGATACTTCAACAAAAATGTAGCAGGTTTAATATTGGACATTGCTGCTTCTGTCTTTAAGAGAATATAGACGAAAGAGCTTGGAGTTCAGAGTTATTCCCACAATGTGTCATGAAGAAATTCTGCAACATTGAGAAATTCTAGCCATTTCACAAGAATCCAAGGACGTGACAAATGGCATCTTAGACTTCTTTGTGTATGAAATCGGGATGAAAATATCCGGCCAGTGCAAACGAAACCACCGACAATGGAGGAACTAATACAAACCATTGGTCGAGATCATCGCAGAATTGTTGAAAGTGGATGTTCAAAATATAGCCGGGTTATTTCACCTATCGTCAAAATCAAAAAAGTCAAAAAGTTATCAAAAGTTATCATCTCACCGTATCGAACACCCTTCACAGTTACAGCTTCACCAGCAGCATTCCGAATGAAATAAGGCCCTCCTAACGATAATGCACATCAAACAGTGACTCCTTTAGGATACAAAGGTTTCTCACGAATCAATCGTGGATTTTCCTCATCCCAAATGTGGTAATTTTGTTTTTAATATAGCCACCAATTTTATAATTTGCTTCATCTGCAAATGAAGCTTCATCCAAAAATTTGAAAAATCATCTGTTGGTTCTTTGATCCAATTGAGAAATGCTGGACGTTTAGAATGATCCAGTGGCTTTAGCTCCTCTGTTATTCGAACCGTCTGTGCCTTCAGAGCAAAATCCTAGTGAAAGCAACTACTAAATTTGTTATTTTTCATTTATCCTCTTCATTTTTGAATAAGTGCGACCCCATAACTTCGGATGGAGCACTTTTAGATGATAAGCCCATATAAATAAGAATGCAACTTTTATAGTAAACTTGAAGAAAGTATACATGAAATTCCAATTATTAATAATTATTATAATAATAAATGTTATTCCGAATTAACATTTATCTAACATTTGATAACATTTGATAAGACGCAAACAAAACAGCTATGAAATAGGTAGATTAGTTAACAAAAAAAGTTAAAGCATGAAAATAGAGAAAAGAAAAAGAAAATGTGGTTTACTGGAGGAGACGTGGTTTATAAATTTCAATTTGTTTCAAACAAATTGTTTTTAAATATCGGATCTTATTATTCTAGGTTAGAATACATACAGTATAAATTCATTTTTTTCATCATTACGTCAGAGAGAAACGTTTTTATTTCATTTATGTTCAACGAGGTAAAAACACAAACCACAAATTTGGATATGCTCTCTTTAACTATAATGAAATTAGCTACATTTTTAACCGTGTTCACCAACTAATTCTCGTGACAACCTAATTTAATTAAAAAATATATACAAGGTGTGAACAACCTAAAAATATTTATGAAATAAAAAAAATCTTATCTAAAATCACTAAAAATCTAAAATCTAAATCTAATCTAAAATATCTAATATATATATATATATATATATATATATATATATATATATATATATATATATATATATATATATATATATATATATATATATATATATATATCATCATCATCATCATCAGCCCGTATCGATCCACTGCAGGATGAAGGCCTCTTCAGCATGCTTCCAACCTTCCAACCTTCACGGTCCTGGGCTTTCCTCTGCCACTCGGGTCCAATATACTTAACGATGTCATCAATCCATCGTGCTTTCGGTCTTCTTCGCGGACGTTTGCGATCAAGCGATATCCACTCCAGGATTGCCTTGGTCCATCTGTCGTCCCATCGCCTCGCTATATGGCCTGCCCATCTCCATTTCAACTGTTTTACTCTTCCAATGATGTCACAGACTTTTGTTTGTTCCCTGATCCATGGGCAGGACTTTCTGTCTCGTCTGGTAATGCCAAGCATACATCTTTCCATTCCCCTCTGTGCCACCCGAAGTTTTTGAATTGACTGCGATGTGAGTGTCCAGGTTTCACTTCCGTATGTCATAACGGGTAGAACGCACTGATCGAATACTTTTCTTTTCAGGCAAAGTGGGAGTCTGCTCTTAAACACTATGTTGAGCCTACCAAATGCCTGCCAGCCACATTTAACACGCCGTTCCACCTCCCGGGCGGTATTCCCCTCCATGGAAATCCTCTGCCCAAGATATATAAAGCTGTCAACAATCTCTAAATCCCTTCCTAGAACTGAAATTCTTCTGTCCTGAGCGAAGTTATTGAACATAACCTGACTCTTTTTCAGGTTTATTTTCAAGCGAAATGGTTCGCCAGCCCTTTGCAGTTCTTGTATGCGTCTTTGCAGCTCCTCTGGGTCTTGTGAATATATATATATATATATATATATATATATATATATATATATATATATATATATATATATATATATATATATATATATATATATATATATATATATATATATCTATATATATATATGGTCTTGTGATATATATATATATATATATATATATATATATATATATATATATATATATATATATATATATATATATATATGTACTTTAAACAGTACAATTGCTAGAACTTTATATGTACTTTAAAGAGTACCATTGCTAGAACTTTATATTGGTAACATGTTGTTAGTTTAGCTTTTTCCATGACGAAAACCTTAACGGTTGTTCCATCTGCCCTTCCTCAAAACCTGCCTGGTATACCCCTATCTGTTGATCAATTGTTCCTTCTTTCAAGTGTTGTCCGCTTTCACTGAAGAGTTTAACTGACTCCACTGGTCAGTTGGATTTTTCAGTCGAAGCGGACAACACTTGAAAATGCCAAATGAGATTTTGGAGAAACGTCGTGACTCTTCACAGAATGAACGCATCGACACCAGGAATGATTTAGAAACATTATTTACCATCCGTGAAAATATTAGATGAAAATATTAATGAAAATATTAATGAAATCCGTGAAAATATGAATGAAGTGGGCTCGTGGAAAAATATATTAAAGATAAAGAACATACACCCGCGCTCCACGTTTGTGCTTTGTCGTTCCCCCATCCACCATCCAAAGAGCCAGCAAGTGTCTCCCAGGACCGGTTTCTGACCTTAAGCCGTCATTAGCTGAGCTCAAGCTGAACGCCTGGAGAGCGGATGAAGGGAACGACTAAAGCTATGACCATATAAATCGACCATGTCGAATGGTAGCTGCATCACATACAGCACTGCCATCCTGTGCTAAACCACCGCGACAAACTGTGCGGAACTGTTCGTTGCCCTTCTAAACTCGGGTAAGTACCAGGTCTGTAGATGGTTCACGAACGTTTCCGAATAGTCTGACTGATGAGACCGTTTACTGTAGGATGGCGTGGCCTCCATTCGACATGGCCAATTATGGCCGCTCTTCAGATGTCCAGCTGGAGCCCAACTGATGATGGCTTAAGCCCAGAAACCGGTCTGTGGAGACGCTTGCTGGCGCTTTGAATGGTGGATGAAGGAATGGCAAAGCACAACGTGGAGCACGGGTGTGCTCCCTTAGCTTTTTAATACTTTTCTCCACGGGTCCATAGTTTAAACGCTTTAAAAGTTGCTATTTTGATATAAAAGACAAGGAGCGGCCAGAACAGCCGAAAAAGTTTTGTAGATGCAGATTTGCAAGCAGTATTGGGTAAAGACTGAAATCATACCTCGAAAAAATTAACAGAAGCATTTAATGTTGTATAATCCACCCTTTCCGAACGTCTACACGAATCAGAAAAGACCAGAATATGCCCAAAGAAACGATAAAATAATTTTTCAACATAAAAATGCTCGGCCCCTTGTTGCAAAATGTGTAAAAAAATATTTGGAAAACGTTAAATGGGACGTTCACCGGACTTAGCCCCTTCGTCCTTCCATCCTTACGAAACTTCAAATATAAACATCTAATATTTATAATAATTTCTACACTCCATTCATTTTAAACGAATTTACCCATCATAAGCTACAGTTATTATTCAGTCGTGTTATAAAATTTTATTTTATAACACATTTAAAATATAATCGTTAATAGTTTTATCTATAATAGAAATAATTTTATCATTCGTTAAAGCAATAATTTATTCTTTATTATTATTTTTTTTAATATTAATATTAGCTCATTTACTGTAGGATATTACATGTAATAAAATGTTCTAATATACGCTAATTAGTTCTTTAAGATGTGTATGCAAATTATTTCACTACATAAAATCGTTTGAGACAGGAGACAATTTTTTTTTGTAGAAAAAGATTATTCTGCCGGATATTATAAAGTTAGACGTTATCCACAGCTACAAAAAAGATCATTCAACATAAATCTGGTCTTATATTATAGGTAACAGATTAACTAATTGATAAAAAAGTAGATCTACTTCCAATTATTCATAAACGAGAGCAATGTTTAAAAGACGCTAAAGTTTTTCTTCTTGTATGTATAAACGATCTCCAGTCGAGTAATATTATATAGTTGGTTACAATATAATAAATAAAATAAAAAAATGTTATATTTAAATTAACTCTAATCCATAATCTAGTCGTCAGTTTTTACTTTTAGGTCTGGCATTAAAGCATTTACCTGTAAGGTTAATATTACCTATCGCACCATTGCTTCAAAAGTGACACACATTGCGAAAAACTGTTTTATTCTTCAATAGAATCGATTTTTTTTTAATATTCATCATTTATAAGTATTACGTAACCAAATTCCATAAGAAATACCCAGTAAAGTTGTAAAAAACAGACACTTTTGAGATGTGTCACTTTTAAATTGAACTTAAACAAAAGTCATTATTATTGGCTTAGTAACAATAGAGTTTTTAAAAACGATTACATATTCAGAACATTTATATATACTTATATTCCTATTAACAAGTTCTTGTAGGTATCGCTTTTTGTTTTCGGACAATTGTAATTTTTTTTCCTAGGCTTGAGTTAACAGGATCGATTCGAAATTAACCTGAGATCTAGTTTACTTAGCTTTGAGTATATTGACCATTTTAAAACAGTCATCTTTGTACGATGTTTTATAATAAAAAATACACGGCCGCTCCTTTTCCACCCGAAGAATTTTTATGTCGTGCCAGTTCACCTTCGGTTTCACTATTTACGTTCAAATTACAACCGAGTTTTTGGAGAATTTTTAGATCATGAAAGTTTTCGTAGATTAAAACATAAACTCTATATGGCGGGCCATTTTTTCTTGCTGCTCGAATTAAAATTACGTATTGTTCTGGAACATAAATCGGGTCAGATCTGAGGTTTTTCAGAAACATAAGGTTTGAGTTACACTGTACTGTTATTGTCAAAAGGTTTGAGTAATACTGTACTGGGATTGTTAAACGTAAAGTATTTCTAACCGCAAAATTTTGAGGTTAAACGGAACTGAATATATCAATATTTATAGTATAACAGTAACACCTCCAATCCAAAAAGTTTATACCCCAAATATATTTTTAAATCTTGCAAAAATTGATTTTCATGAACAAATCTTCAATTATTTCGACCTAGCCCGACTCTGACCCAAGCCTGTCGCTATAGCGACCCACACCAACTTTTCACTCTAATAGTCAATATTTTCTCCCCCTTTCTCTCCGCCCCTTTTGGAGGAGGTCTTATGGCACGAAGCAAACTACCTCGGAGCGGAATCAATTTTAATATTTCTCCTTTTCCAACGTTTGTCGGTCCCTTAGCGCGGTCACATCCATACTGAATGTACTGGTGTCGTTTTTCTAAGCGAGTTCTTCTCCTGGTTTGATTTTCCTCCTATCGGAACTTTCTTCGACCATGTCGCTGCGAGTTCGTTCATTTTAAGTCGAGTGAAGGATGTCTGTCAAATCTATGTTGTAATCAGGAAAAAATGGGGTGGAAAGAGCCCATCATAAATATACAACAAGTTATTTGGATCGTTGATGTAAAGGAAGTAGACGTTTGAGTTGATTTTATCAGAAAAATTATTAAGGATAAATTTCTAAAAATTGTAATATATATCCTAAAATCAGAGGATTTGATTACATGTTATAAGTTTTAGACAAATACTTACTTACGATGCACAAGACCAGCCCATTGTAGCTTCATTTCAGTCAACATTTCTGGATTATCGAGTATGACATACAATTCTCTATTGTATCCTATTCTTCAGATCGAGTCTTCTCTCACAGGTCCGATGATTCTTCTGCGAACCTTTCTTTCAAAGACGTTAAGTCATTTTTCGCACGCCTGAGTTAATGTCTAGGTTTGGGTGCAGTGCTGATGTTCAATGCAGCCTTTCAACTGAAACATATCCCCGCAAGCTGAAAAGTAGCCGAAATAACCATGATGCCAAAGCCAGGCAAAATACCCAACGATATCAAATCCTATAGACCTATTTTATTATTACCAATTATCTCAAAGTTATTTGAAAAGCTGCTGTTAAAACGGTTGAAACCATTCATAGAAGACAACGAGCTGATACCAGATTAGCAATTTGGCTTCAGATCTAAACATTCAGTATGCTCTAGTGTGACTCAGGCGTTTTATAAAATGTGGCATGAAGGCCTGATATACAAACTAAACAAAATACTGCCTAAAGAATATGTAGAGATACTGATATCATATATATCAGACAGACTCTTTAGAATAAAGCAACAAGACGAATATTTTGACTTAGAAGAAAAACTGCGAAAAAAAAAACGGGAGTTTCTCGAAGAAGCGTTCTTTGTCCCGTCCTCTTCTATTATATACTAATGATCTACCAGCTCTGAGTGAGTATCGTACTGTTCCTCTAACAGTGGACCAAGGCAGGGAAACCTTAATTAGAAAACTACAATCAGCAGGCGATGAAATAATTGGACAAAAATGCAAAATCAAGCTCAAGGAACTGAAATCTGTATATGACAACTTTACCAGTAAGAAAATAACATAGCAGCTCTCTCTAGATCTAAATGGTACAACCGTTCCACATGAGTTGAATGTCAAATACTTCGTCATGACTCTTGATGTCATTGATTTTCTAAATTACAATTTGGCAAAATGGTTAATAAAGGAATTTGAAAATCTACCAAACCAACTACCTTCCTGTTCAGTGATAAACTTAACAAAATTCATAGAAAAAGTCTAAAATATCTATAGGTCTACAGAAAAATGAGATCTTGGTTTCCTTTGACGTATTTTAACAAGAAAAAGAAACAATAAAAAGGTTAGATTTTGATATTTTTAGAAAAAAAAACGTTACCACGTCGAGATACATACCTAACGATTCAAATCATAACTATCAAAATAAGCTGACTAGATTGAATTTGATGGTAAATAAATTAATCAATATTTCTTTAAACAAAGATAATTATAACAAAAAATTAAAATTAATTAAGGAGGTATCCGAACTGAATGATTATAATAAGAACATTGTAGATACATTAATTAGAAAACATAAGTTTACAAAAATGATTGAAAGAATCTTCGACTTTTCAAAAGGATCAGAACAAAAATAAATTCATGATAATACCGTGTATGCCCAATTAATACGAGGGCTAGACAACATTTTGAAAAACTGGACATTAAGGTTATGTACAAACATTAAGGTTATGTATAATAAATTAAGAGAAGTTCTGGGTAATACAAAAAATAAAGTAGATCAACATGAAAGTCAGGGATTTACGAAATTAGTTGTCAAGATTGTGATCGAATGAATATTGAATATAAAGAACACATTGCCCACATTAGATATGAGAGAAATGAAAAATCTTCTGATGCCCAGCATGCAATCGAACATAACCACAATATGGATATTAGTAATTTAAGACTGGTTAAAAGTGTAAATAACAATAGAGCTTTGGTTAAGTATGAAAGAATTCAAATACAAAAATGTAAGAAAACCGTGAACCGGAATGAAGAGCCTATACCGTTCAGTCAACTATTTCAATTCATTAATGTAACGCTCATTAAACTTCATGGATCATGATTTTTACACGCTTCATTAGGTAGGGTTGTCATATAAATAAAACAGTTTAATTTTAGAATTATATTAAATAATCTCCTGATGATGCTACCAAATCTCTTCGAGTTTAATAAGTTTTATTGAAAAGTTTTACTGAAGATTTATTGTCGAACAGGACTGATTTTCTGTTGGTGAGATCTGATTACATCCCCAAAGAGACAATGAGCGAAAAATAGAGTGAAAATTGGGAAAAGCCAGCTCAAGACGGACCTGTCCAATCCCCCCCCCCCCCCCCCCAGTAATCAAAATTCAGACATCACCATCCCCCAGCATCACCGAAGGACAATTTTCGCGTTGTAATTTTTTCCATTCGTCCACTTTCTATGCATTTTCACGTTCCCGACTCGTCGTTTTCCTGCTTCGTCGTCGGCGTAGTCGTTGCTGGTGACAAAAAAATCCATATTTTCGTCGTCGTCGCTCCACAATGGGAAAACGAAAACACGTTTGGACGTGGTGACGGTGGCTCTGCACGCGAACCGCGACTTTCCCATATTCCGAAAATGAACATCGTCCGATAACTGCGATTATAAATGTCTAAAAGTGTGTGAATAAGCTGTTAGTGTCGTTCTGACTCCCGCCCATAAATAATGGAACATGACTGCTGACGGTGATATTCGATGTGGAGTGTGTAAAAATACGGATTTAATTTGTTAAAATTACAGGTTTCTTAAAAGAATAATCAAAATTTAAAATTTAACAAACACATTTATTTGTTTCTCAAAAACACATTTTATTTCTTAGTAAAATCATTTAGATTATTAAAAAGGAATAAAACAATTTATAACTATGTTATCTATCACTTTTATTTTTAAATTTGTGTGACTATAGTTTCGTAAAACGTACTCAAACACTACTTTTTTTTTTTAGTTTTAATGTAGTGTTTGAGAATGTAAAATCGTTTTACGAAACTATTGTCACACACATTTTGTTTAAAAATAAAAGTGACAGATAACAAAGTAAAAAATTATTTTATTCCTTTTTAAAAAATAAAATAAATAAAAAATAAAAAAAAATATCACAAAGTAACGGACAAATCAATCAATCATTTAAATTATTTTGTGTGCTGAACGTTTATGTTTTTGTGAATACATTAGGATTAGCCAGGAACAGATTTCTGATGTTTACTATAATATTGAATATTTCTCGATGCAATTAAATCATTGTATTACTAGTTATATTCCTGTTTTGAGTCCCCCTTCGAAAATTATATATAAGTTCTAATATTTTTTCACTTGACCCTGTCAATTGAAGTACAGGTTTTTTTATGACAAACAATTTTGCAATAAACAGAACAAAATTAAAATATCTTGGTGTAATACTAAACTTTTTAGATTTATCACTAACACCAAATTATTTTGTTTAATTTTTCGAGGCGCACTACGCTAACCATATCAGCAATATCCCAGAGAAGCAAGCTTTTAAAAAACTCTCACTTGTCGACAGCAGATCCTCTTTAAGAACAAACTGTACCGTTCTATTATATTAATTACTAATTCGGTCTTTAATCCTTTGTGCTTGCGTTATCTGAGGCAACGCATCGCCTACCAACGTGAATAAAATGCAAGACAAAATATCACGAACAGCTGTGAATGCCAAATGGTATGTTACCAACCGAGAACTGCACCAAGAATTCGGTCTACTAAAAGTATCAAAATACAAGGTGTCCCATAACTTATACGGCATAGAGCAACTGGTGAAAAAAGCGGGGTAGTTGCGTTTTCAAAGCTGAATCCGAATTTGGTACTAGTTTGAGTCTAGTTCATAGAGAGCGCTTGCTACCTACTCTGTGAGGAATTAACTCGATCATATCTATTTACCCTATAAAGCTGGGAATATGTTGACTTCAAAATAAAGAAGATTCATAATTTCCACGTTAAAAAGGCACCCTTGGTCAATATCAATACCTCACGCCGTTTACGAGATATTCGTGTTCGAATATTCCATTGCATATTTTGTCGATGGCTGAAAAATATGCAATTCACAAAATGTGGCTTGAACACGAAAGAAAAAATAGAGGGACTTTATGTAAAATAACAATTTTTTTGAAATTTACTTCAATAGGTGTTCCACCGTTGACCTCAATACACTTTTGCAGGCTCTTTGTTAAGTGACGCCTCACATTTGAGAAGATAATTTTCTTCATTTCTAATAACATTGACCGCTTGTTAATTTTTTTTTTTTGGAAAAGTTCGTCTCGTGTGTTGATTTCATCATGGTAAACTAAAGACTTCATATGACCCCACAAGTAGAAATCTAACGGATTAATGTCTGGGCTTCGAAGTCGCCAAGGAAACTCACCACCGCACCCATTCCATTGATGGGGAAAACGTTGACATTGATTCAAATGATTTCGCACTGCAACCACATGTCTTAAAATTCAGTTAAAAATTCACTTTGTGAATTACATATTACATATCAGCCATCTACAAGATGTGCAATGGAATATTCGAACACGAATATCTCGCAAACGGCGTGAGATATGGATATTGACCAAGGGTACCTTTTTTACGTGGAAATTATGACTCTTCTCTATTTTGAAGTTAAAATCTTCCCAGATTTATAGAGTAAAACATATGAGCGAGTTAATTCCTCATAAAGTAGGCAGCAAGCGCCATCTAGGAACTAGGCTCAAGCTAATAGTTTGAACCTGATATCCTCAACCGTTCTTAAATCATATCAATTTTTTAAAAATTTAGTTTCATTTTCAACACTCTGTATCCTTTTTAATGACTGCCAACACGTTTGAACAGGAATATTACCTCGAGATATGTTGATATGATATGAAATTATCCAATATGTGGTGTAATGTTTAAACTTTTATTATATCACTGTCTCGTAAAAAATTGTAATTGTTGTAAGCATTTTCAAAATAAATAAAAAATTTCAAAAATACCTGAGCACTGCATCATGCAACAACGATTCTTGCCACATGGCAATTTCAATTAACGAATTTTTGACAAGTGAAAACATTAATGTGGCTCCGCAGCCCCCTTATTCACCAGACTTGAGTCCTTGTGACTTTTTCCTTTCCTCAATATTGAAAATTGAGAAACATTGAAAAGGCTGTGACCAACCAACTGAAAGCGATTCTAGTATACCAGTTACAGCACTGCTAAGAATTGTCTTTCTCACTGGTGTCATTTCTCAATGTGAATCTCATTGATTGAAAGAATTGTCTTTTTTTGTTTTTTTTATCCCTTTTTTACGCGCTTTATTAGGTAAGTAGTACGCTTCCTAGATAGTAATTACAGTTATCATATAAATAGAACATAGTTTAATTTTAGAATTAGGTTAAATCATCTCCTATTTTGCTAACAAGGTTAGCGAAACGTGCGTCGAGAACTTTAAAGGTGTTTAGTGGTAAATCTCTTTAAGTTTAACGTAACATCTATCAATTCTTCCATTGGAAACACTAAACTCGAAGAGATTTACCACTAAAACCTATGTCACTTTTTTTAACTTCTCGCCGCATGTTTCGTTAACCATGTTAGCATTATCAGGAGATGATTTAATCTTATTAAGTTAAATCATCTTCTCATCTCAGATTCCATCATCTCCTGATGATGCTAACATGGTTAGTGAAGCATGCGTTGAGAAATTTAAACAAAATGATTTGGTGTTTAGTGGTAAATATCTTTGAGTTTAACGTAACATCTGTAGAAAATTACTCTTCAAATATGCATCGATGCTGCAGGAATCTACTGTGAAAATTTAGTTTTCAACTATATTTTTATTATTTTAACGAAACCCTGGTATAAAAAAATATGTTAAAACACAAAATTAATTACTTGTAGGTGTGCCGTATTTTTTCAAACACTCCACGCCCAAATAAAAACCAAACAAACGAAAATGAATGTTGAGTATTTCGTGTAACGGTTATTTTTCTTGAGTTATTTTTTTGCAAAAGCGTGCGAACTTCGAAGCCGTCTGATACAATGCACGGGTATCCTGTCATGCAGGTGGTTCAATACCACATACCACCTGCCATGGTACCACCTCACTGTACTCCGCATTTACCACACGCAGGTAATTTCAGTAAATATATATTTAAAAAAGAAGAGGATACTTTACACGATTTTATTGATTATTAACTTTTGAAACGGTCTCCATTGTTGTAGAATACAAAAATTACTTCAGCAAATATAATAATTACGCTTTGGAATAATGAGACATTCAACAAAATTAATTTGAATTAAACAAAATATTTGATTATTTTTTTAATTTGATCCGAGACACTAGAAAGTGTCTAGAAGAAGAAAGTGTTCTAGAAAAAAATAAGGTATTGAGCGGGCACCACACATGGTCAGGTCAATGGCGAATTCTTTCACACATCACAAATGAGCATCCACACATTTGCTATACACTTGCTGAACTGAGCCAACATCATCACTGATAAAACAATGTACAAACTGTCTCGACACGTTTAAAAGATAGCACACGGTGTGGCCAATATGTGACTATTCCCTTAAATTTATTATTCACATTCATATTTAAAATTCATAATAAAAAATTATTGAACAAACAAAACAAATTCGAAACGTTTTCTAAAAAACTGCTGTTTAATTTCTTATGATCACGGGCGTAGCCAGAATTTAGTTTGGGGGGGGGGGTTTTTTAGTTTGAAGTAAATAAAACAACAAAAATATACTTACATGGAATTTAATATCTATATATTGATCGGAAAAATTACGACATATTTATAAAGTTCTTAACTTTAAATGAAATGGTTAAATTAATTTCGTTCCTCTGCGCTAAATCTAAAATCATTAAAGAAGAAATCTTCGGCTTTTTCTTTTAAATATATCCACTACTTCATCTGCATGAATTTCTGTTCCATAGTGAATGTTCATGAGAGCCAAACCATTAAGTCTGTTTTCACTTGTAGTGTTTCGTAAATAGTTTTTCAGTCTCCTTAGGCTCGAGAAAGACCTTTCTGGGGTAGCAGTGGATACAGGAATGGTAACCAAGATTTGTAGTAATGTGTAAATATTAGGATAAAGGTTTTATCGCATTTATCTTATTTATCGCACATATCTAGGCATTCCAAACTAGATTTCGGGGTAGGCGAGATACTTGTCATCACTGTTTTCCATACTTCAAGTTCTGCTTTAACCACTGATATGTTGCTTTCGGGAAGCAGTGACGAGTACATGGAAATTGCTTCTTCAATTTCAGAACTGGCAGTAAAATTTGAAGGTAGCACACCAGATAATGCTGATACTACTTTACGATGTTTGGTAAACTTTTCAACCAATTGTTGAATTGTGTGATCAAGAAATGGAATGAACAAATTAATTTTGTAATACGTGCATACATCCAATGCAGGAATATTCGGTCTATTTAATTGTCTTCCGACGACGCATGGAATTCGCAGTATACCACCATTTTCTTCCAGTAAAACCTTTGCGTCTTCATAGAGATGAAGATATTCGACGTCAGTGTTGTTTCTCAGGAGTAGTAAGACATTAATAACATCATCTACATGTTTGAATGCCGTGATAAGATCGATGTCAATTGTCTGTAATTGTTTTGATAGCGACAATGTATAGCTCATAACTTTTTGAAGAATCACTAAACACATCACAAAATCCGAAGATCGAAGCGTACTTAGCAGTTGGGCGGCTTGTTGCGATGTTTCCTTATTGTGATTAAATTGGAGTTCTTCGAGAGCATTCACAATCGCTGAATAAATTTCCCTGGATCTTATAATAGCTTCATGTTTGTGGACCCACCGTATTTCACACATTGAGAGCAAGCTTTTTTGGTTACCAACGGGTAGTAGCTCTTGAATTTTTTCTTTCAACAAAGTAGTGCGTTGAGCAGAATGTCGAAAGTAGGAACCAACAGACTGCACAGTCCCTAATGCAATTTCGGACATTTGCTAATGAACATGAATCAGCAATAGCAAGGTTGAGAGAGTGTGCACTACAGTGTACATAAAGAGCAAGAGGACATTCTTGGCGAACATAAGCTTGGGCACCGTGCAAATACCCACTCATAGCTGCAGCCCCATCGTAACCTTGACCAACCACATGAGAACATTCAAGTCCATGCTTTTTCAGAGCTGTAATAATAAGATTTGCGAGACCGGATCCTGAATCATCGATCGTTGGAATGTACCCAAGGAACATCTCTTTAAGTATATGCTGTTTATTATCTGTAAAATCAACATATCGGAGACATAACGAGACTTGTTCCACACATCCGATGTCGGTGGTTTCGTCAGCCAGAATCGCAAATAGTTTGGCTTTCTTTACTTCTTCAATTATTTTATGTTGAATTAATTCACCACAAATGTCAATTATTTCGTTTTTGATCTGCGGCCTTGCGTACAGGGCATTCTTCTGGGAAGTATTCAAATGATCAGCCAGATCTTTATCTCCAGACTCAGCCACAAACCGCAACAGGGCTCTAAAATTACCATCATTCTGTAGTGGTTGTTCAGGTTCTGGTGATTCTGGTGTAATTTGTATGCGCCCCGAATCGTTTTACCTCTCAAGGAGATGCCTTGTTTAGGGATTAGTTTCTTTCGATTCTTCTCTTGTTGTCTCTTTCTTTCAGAAGACAACTGTTCAGTGACCGAAAAAGCCTGCGAAGACATTACTTTTAGAAAGCCAGTTCTGAATTTCGCTTGTGTTATCCCGATTTCGCATGAGCTTCAAATATTTCTATTTTTTCAGGGCATTTTTTCCACTTACAAAAAGGTTCGGTTGCCAACTCGCCGATCCTTTGATACCCGCCTTTACCTTCATCAAGCGAACGTCCCATTACCACGCAAACTCTGCAGTATGCTCCACTTTTATATTCCGAATATGACAACCAGGGGAATCTCTCCAACCATTTCAAATGAAAGCGCAAGTTTTGTTTTGTGGAAATAGGAAACTTATAATCTCTGGGTGGGTTCCATGGTGTTTTTAAAATTTGGACTTTAAAATATTCATCCAAGATTTTTTCTTGATTCGCGTAAAAACCAACATCCAACTTAGCTACAGTTGTAAAAGATGAGGTAACAGGCAAGCTGGCCTGTTGCAGACTAGATGTAGATTCGGCAGTTGAAGGTATCGAACAGGGCACCAGCGACATGGCATCGATTTCGACATTCGGTATTGTGATTGAGGTCGAGGTCGAGGGCCCGCTTGTCATCACAGTCTTCTTATCAGCATGCAAGGTAGCTGAAGCTTCGATAGCTAAATCCAAATTTGTTTCTTTATTAGAAACCCCTTGACTACATCACTTTTTCCACTAATCCATACCTTTAAGTTTATTACCCTTCCTTTTTTTCCCCTCCAATTTTCGACAGTAATAATGATTCACGTATCTATCCTTAACAAGGTCACCGAATAACACTACACTAAAATTACTCACTTACACGGTACACTTAATTCTCTTCACTATTCGTTCACCACTTTTCACTTATATTCGCTTCGAGTTCGCATGGAACAATACTGCCGTAAGCGCGGTCACGCGCCGCTTATATAGCAGCCCAGTAGTAGCCGTCCAGAAACTACCACAAACTTCCACAAAGCTCCGCTCATTCCGACCGAGGGGCGTGGCGAATAATCGAGAAACAACGCAAAGTTTCCATACGATACAAAATAGTTCGACTACTCGACAAGAGATGGCGTTACTGTGCGCAACGTCCACTAGTTCGGATATATATTCAATTCAAATGTAATAATTTAACTCTCTTCACTCCTCGTAATTTTTCGGTATAATATTAGGTAATATTAGGTAATATTATTTTAATAACCCCCCCCTTTGGCTACGCCCGTGATTATGATTAATTCACCTATTAATTTTTGTTATTAATGATCCTATTAACTGATAATTTACTATTTCGAAATTAATACTTCATAATTAGGAACGTCTTAGACTTAAAAGTACAAATTTATTAGCTTATTTTTAATAAATAAAATGCTTTACAACATGAACTTTGATTTTTTTTATTTGTTTCAAATATGTTAATTTGTTAATTGCAGCTAGTCCCCCTACTGGCGGAATAAGAAAGTACGTCTTCTGGTGCTGTGCCTGCGGAGGCTTGGCTACAATTCTTGGAGCACTGTTCCTAGCAGTTTATTTTTTACTGCGCAGTTATACGTCCACCCTGAGATATTTCGAAACCATTCCTACATTTGTGCCTGCTACAATGGTAAGAATAATACCAGGGTTGCTATATTTTAACTCAGTCAAAAAGTTGAATCAACGTGCTATAATAACAACGACTTTCGACGTGTATTAGCTCAACAACGGTGCATCGATCAACTCACTTCGACTTTTGGCAATGAAGCATCATCTAAAACCACTATATATCATTGGTTTAGTGAATTCATTCGCGGTCGTCGTTTGCTCACGGATAAATTTAAAGACAGTCGTTCAATATCAGTTGTTATGCCAAAAAACATCGATACAGTGCGCGAACTGATAAAACAAGATCGTCATGTGACATATCGTGAGATTGAGGTATCTCTAGGCATGATAAACATACACAAGATTTTACATGAACACTTAGACCTGAAAAAGATTTGTGCGCGTTGGATTCCGCATAAGTTGACAATCAGTCAAATAAAGGCTCATGTCGATGGTGCAAAGAAATGCTCAAAAAATACAGTCGTGGTTCGTCAAAAGCCGTGTATAACATCTATACAGGTGACGAATCGGGAATATATGCGCATCAGCCTGAAAGTAAACAGAATCAAAAATTGGTTTAAAAGTATGCAAAAATGTATCGATTATCGCGGAGTATATTTTGAAAAACAATAAAACCACTTTGATTGATAAATATTTATTTATATTTATTATTCCGGATACATAAATAGCAACCCTCGTATATAATTTATCTTTTATATTCGATATTACCAATAAAAACTACCATATCCAGCCCTTTGTGCCCCATTAAAAAATAATTAAAGTATGCTTCTTTTTAGCTTATTTTGACTGGCCTATGTGTGATAAGTTTGGCAAGAAGAAAGAATAGATATAGTTATTTGGTAAGTTTTTTTAATAATACACATCATTTATTTTCAATAGATATAGATAAATTCACTTAAAAATAATATCAAAGTAAAGAAATGAGACTGGTGGCGAAGCGTTCGATCTGGTACCACTCTTGGCTCCCCTTTCACCGTCTCCCGTCTTCAAAAGGTAAAGTGTTTGGGTTAGAAGCGCATCAGCAACTAGGCTATTTAGCGACTGGACCTACAGCTTAACGTGGGTTCCAAGCCACGGTCATCACCTTCACCTATCACCATCACCGTCTTCACTATGAGTTTGAACTCCCTAGAGTCACTGGGCGGTTCGTGGCAATTCTTACTGAGAACCGGATTTTTTTGGTGCGTTCTAAAAATTGGGTCACACAGTACGTTGCGAAGTTTTGTTTCAAATCTGGGTACACCCAAAAAGTCAAGACGTTCCCCTCCTGTTTTCCTTTTGATTCTATGAAAGCTTTTTCAAACCATTTTCGCACAGATTCACCAAAAGTTCACCACAGTTCACCAAAAGAATTACCATGGATCACTAATTGTCCCTAGGCAGTCTAAAACGAGTAGTGAAGACGCATCAGATGTCACCCCGCCTCCCCGCCCCAATCCACATCTCGAATTTTAAATATTCCGAAAACCAGTGCGAAGTGGATAAAAATGAAAAGCAACTCTTTTGATAAAATAAAATATATTTAATTTTTTCCACTTCTTCCTTTTTTTAACAAGGCAACATTATCCTCATTCGGAGAATTTCAACGTAAAGCCAGATTTGACTAAGACGAATATAATTATTCTAAACTAAATGGGTTCTAACAAGTTTTTTTTCTATTTTAAATATTTAATTTCGTGTTATTTATAATTGTTATTTTACTTTTTTTTTATTATTTTTAGTTGAGTATTTTTTGGTTCATTTTTATTAATGTTGCGAAATTATCCAAGGCTGTTTTACAGATTAAAGTTTGCGGTCTGTGTTGTCTTGTGTGTGCCTTAACTTGCGTCCTTGTAACCATCACAACAACCGTCATACACATGAATCGGCTACAAACGCTTCGAGAATGCGTCTACACTCAGAAGACGAGAACGTGTACCTGTTATTCCGTATTATTAGAAGTCCATGCTAATGCTGATGACGGTAAGAAACAATAACAATATACTTGTAAATATATCCCATAACACTTTTATCGAAAGTTAGCAAATAGAACTCCAACTGTAAATAAAAATATGTACATTTATTTCTAAAATTAATTTATTATTAATTAATATTAATCCTTCGTTAAAAATGTTATTTTATTTTGGTTACCAGGTATGAGATACGTTTTTGATTCAACCCCAGATTGTGAAGTAATTCATGGAGCTCTTTATTCATGTTTAAGAGCAATGTTTGGATTATCAGTTAGTGGAATACTAGTCTGCATATTTTCGTGTATGCTGGTATATCAACTGTTAAGGTAATTCTATTTCCTTCTGCCGGTAAATATAACTTTCATTTTTTTATTGTTATTCCTCATTACAGTCATGAGAAAAAGAAGATGTACTGGGAACAATTAGAGCTAAGATGCCGTTCTTTCTACCAGCAGCAATCGTTACCCCAGTCAAGTACACATGGGTCAATGAGAGGTCCTCCGGTACCATCAACCACCTACTGCAGCTGTTGCGAAGAGTGTCGATATCCTTCAGCTAATGCCGGACCTCAGGTTTATCCTTGGGAAACGCATCATACTACCGAAAGGTACACCAGCTCAATTCATTAATGTTACGATTCAACAAATTAGATTTGTATAGGTTCTGGGCTCCAGGAAGGGTCGGGAACTTTTACTCTCCTAATCCAGAAGATGGAGCTCCTGTTAATACAGACGTCAATCGTAGTAGACCTGGTTGGAGTTGGAGAAGATTGCCATGGAGTAGAGGAAATACGGATCAGAATGATACAAACAGGTAATATTGACTCATTCTTGTTTGAAATTGTTTACTTAACATAAATAAAATAACTGATACTTATGTTTAAATTTCCACTATATATATATATAAATTGTATGACAATTTATTGTATGACAATGATAAAAAAATATCTTATTCGAAGTATTGCCCATCGCTAGCTATACATTTTTCCCACCCGTTTGACAATTTGTGGATGCCACGCCAAAAAAACTGTTGCTTCTTTGAGGCAAACCAGTCATTGAGCCATTTTTGTAAGAAGTGAAGCGCTGCTCAGCAAGTGCGTGTCCCATCGATGAAAATAAGTAGTAATCGGACGGAGCCAAGTCTGGTGAGTAAGCCGCATGCGAAGGTATTTCCCAACTAAACGCCTCAATCGTTTCCTGATCAATTTTGTGTGTGATGGTGGATTATCATGAAACAAAATCACTTTGAGTTACCTTTTTTTGATATTCTGGTCGTTTTTCACGCAAAGCTTGATTCAGTATTCACTTCACTTATTCAGTATTAACGATTTGGCCAGATTTTAGCAGCTCATAATAGATCACACCCTTCTGACCACACCAAACACAGAGCATTGTCTTCCGTCCATAGCGATGTGGCATTGTAGTTGATGTCGATGGTTCGTCTGTTTCCAGGCACAAAATTCGACATCTTCAACGCTATTACAAACTATGCTGTTGTTTGAAACTTGTATAGTTGTAAGTTGAAAATCTTTGTCAGATGTCAACAAGGAAATGGCACCAATGACGTGGTTTGACGGTAACTACATTCACAGCTAGGGCCATCTATGGGCAAATTCTGGTTTCATAATTACAGACCTGGTACATTCAATAGGGGTAAACTATTCAAGTCTGCCTGATCATTTAGCAGAATACCCAATTTTGTTCTAATCATTTCTTTAATTTCTCTCTCTCATAATGTCTTTAGTTTCTCGTTCTCTAAGAGATTTATTTAGTTTTTGTAGATTTATTTACATTATGTAAAATTTAAAAAATTTCATTTTTTTTTAATTAATGGTTAGCATAATGGAAATTATTGTGTTCTTTAATGTAGCTTCTTTTTTGTTTGTTGAGCCTAATAGAAATAACGGGTATAACGGGTCAAGCGAACTGTGAGTTTGCGCTCTGTTACGTTCGCCGTCAGTCTTTTAAACTTTCTACAACAAAATGTATATCCAAACTACAGCTCAACTAACATAGCTTGGCCTCTGAGATGCGCAAAAGAAAGCGTGAGATGGTCACTGTCTAATAGAGACAGAGAAGGGAGAGCTCCTCGAATGTACAGTACTTAACCGATGTTAACACCACGAATGCACTGCTTCGAATATGCTCTCGGGCGTTAGGCTACTGCGCATCCAAACCTCGGAGGCCAAGCTATGTTGGTTGAGCTGTAACTGAAAGCAGCTCTAAAATATCTTCTTTTATTATTGAATTAACATTTTTGTGTTTAATTATGAATCAAAACAATTTTTAAATATAGTGGAGTATGGCATCAAGTATCAGTTGCCTCAGTTAAATACTTATAAATTTATTTTAATGTTCAGAGATAATTCCTTGACGTATCAAGGAGCAGCCAGCAGTGCGGACAGTCAATACGGTTTTAGTAATAGATCTGGAGATAACCCTGTACAAAGTGACCAGATTTCAGGTTCAACCGGATCGTATAGCATGCTGGATAATAGGCCGCCCCTCGGTGGTGTGTACGTTTGGGGGCCTCCACCTCCATATTCAAATCCCAATTCTCCAGCGCGAAGGTATATGCACCAGTCTCCTGCAAGGTACTACCTTACACACTCAGAAAGTAAAACATCCTGATAAATTGTTTTTATAGATATCATCACATGCATCATCATCCACACGGACATGAATCTCACTGTCAGATGAATGAAAACAATCAATTTAGGAGTTCCAGAAGGGCCAGAGCTCACACTGGAAGCAAGGATAACTATGAGAATACAACGGAACCAGAAATTCATCAAACAAATGAAAATAGCGAAAGCACTGATACTTCCAGTTGCGTCGAAAGAGTGACCCACACATTACCCGTGAGAAAAATAAAGAAAAGAACGGGAAATGAAATAGCATCCGTAAAATCTACCAATCAACCATCAAATCATCGGACCAACGTTCAAAACGTATTTAATCAGAATGGACAAGAAGAGACTCATCCAGAACAAGCAGAAAACGATTATCACGAACCAAACGTACCTGACAATAGTAAGCCGATTAACAGCGAACAGCAACAACCTCGATTTTTGCCTAGGTTGCAAGGTGTCGAAAATGCGGCCTTCCAAAAACAGGAAACCAGTCCCCAAAAACCAGAAACGACAGAATCAGAAGTATATTTTGCGGACGTGAGCAGTTGCTGTCATTCGGTAAGGAACGACGGACAGGATTCATCGCTGTACGATGAGGCCATGGAGTCGAATCAGAAATCGGCCAGGCTGATATCGTTACAAAAACCTGTTGAAACCAAAGAAGAAAAGAAACAGCAGCAGGAAATTCCGCAACCAGAGGAAGAAGACTATCTGGCTCAAAGAATGGCCAATAGACAGATGTCGACGAGAAGCAGGATGCCTTTTCCGTTGCCCAACTCGGATGACTTGACGGAATTTAATTCTGATTCGTGCTTGCAACTTCTACCAAAGGATATATCACAAAACAGCTTGTGCAGTAATGTTCAAACACCTATGACAGAAACTACAGATGATACCATTTCACCCGATGAATGCTGCACTAAAAATTACATGCAAGAATCCTCCGAATCAATGCCCATCCATCGAGGATTCGCCAACTCCAACATGGACCAATTCCTAGCCCCAGATGCTCAATACGAAGTCATTCCCGAAAACGACGGTTTCCGGAATTCAAGCAATCTCACCAACACCATTTCCGGAGTGAATTACGACCAGAATTACTACAATCAAGGTAAAGGAAGTTACAACTTTTCGAATAGTCCGAAGAACTTTCCACCAAAAACTCTAAATCTCAATCAACCCAATCGCAGAAACATCGGGACCAACATCTCGGCCTTGATTCAAAATCTAGGCGGTAACCTGGCTGGACTGCTTTACGGGGAAGGCAACGTGGAAGAAGAAATCCAAGGCCAAGGCTGTCATAGCGACGGAACCATGGACTCAGGCTGGCAAAGTGGGTCGGAGAAAACGGACGTCAGAAATAAGCAAGATGGGGGTGCAGAACCCCAGCGTCCTGTAAACGTTTAAAAAACCAATATTCTTTGTTTGCGAGAGAGAAGACTGTGCAGTGAAAGAGATCCGGAGTTTAATATAATTTATTTAATAGATTTCTCGAAGAATTCATTGGTTCGGATTATAAAAAAAGTTAAGTAAACCAGAAATAATGCCCTTAATGAAAAACTAGCTCATTTTTAAATTATATATATCAAATTATAAGTCGTTTGTAACAATCCTTTCCTTGTGGAACGCCATTTGCCAAACTAATGCTCAAACTCATGTTAATATCATTCAAAATTATGAAAACACTAATTCTGTATGGTAATCATAAAACTGTATGGTAATCTGTATGTAAATTCTGTATGATAATCATCATAAAACTTGCATTACTCTAATCAACTCTGCACTACACAACAGCCAATACCAAGTGTCACACATATCACGAAAAAAAATAGCCAAAAGAAAAAGCTGGCATGATTCTTTCCCTTGTACAGTAGAATGTAAATGTTCATCATCACTGAAACAATAAATGTTATATCATCTGATAAATTCAGCACCGGAAATTACAAGCAGAAATAGTCTAAATCAATGCTAATCCATCGAGGATTCAAATCTAAAGTAATCCAAGTAATTGGTAAAAATCTTTCAACTTTCATACAGAAAATCAGATTTCATACAAAAATCATACAGAAAAACTTATGACCAAAAATCTAATACCTAAATCAGCCCAAATAAAGAAATATTCAGTATAACATATGTCTTGATTCTAAATCTGAAGAATACACTAGCTGGTTTGATATATACAGAAGACGACATTAAAATAACATTGTGACATCATGGACACAAGTTGGAACTATAATCTTACTCTTTAAAAGGCTTAAAGAATCTTTTGGACAAAATTGTAACGATATTAACTCACACCAAAAGATTATTATGCAAAGCACCATTTAACGAAGATAAATCCAGATACACCCTCAATAATCAATAAACCATCACAGTCCGATTAGAACTGCATCTCATACAATGTACGTTTCTCACAAAGTAATTTAACGCACTAAAAATAATCATAAATCAACAAGAATGACATTAACAATATTGTTGAGGATGTCCTCTTTGAGGATTTATTTGTGATAATTAAGTATAAAATTTGTTTGACGTGTAAAGGAGAAGATGATTGGTCACAATTTACGCGCATAAATTTATTCACATATATTCACTGTAAATAAAAGTAAAGAAGATAATAATTGTGCAACTGGACTGTTGTCTATAAGTTTTTAGTCTGTGAATGTTTTTCGATTTTAAGTATATGTTGAAATTAGGAAATATTTATTTAGTATTTTGGATGTTCCAAGTTGTAGAAAATATATAACAATTAAACGTTAGGAATATTGTTTGTACGTAAAGTTATAGTCATATAATTTTGTATTGTTAAAGTATTTTTTAATAAAATGTGCTTTAAATTCTAAAAAAAAATATTTCTTTGTCTGGTCTCATTGGGTTTCCACTCTGTTACCTGTTTTGTGTTTCTTATCCCATCCATTCTGTATATATGTTTAAGCTACCTTATTATCTGGTCTTTCATCAACTTTACTATATTTCTATTATAAATCGGAGTTTCAAATATGAAATTTACTCATATTATATATAACTATTTAACCAAAATCATTATACAGAAATCGGAGAAGGTGGACGATATGAGGATGGATTCGCAAGTTCTGTTTAACATAGTATTGAACAAAGAAATCTGCGAATCAGTCACACACACGTAAATAGAACAGTGATAAAGAAAATGAGATAGTAGGGTATGCAGATGATAAACTGCAAACCGAGACGTTTTAACATCATCAAAAACATTATTGAAAGGAATCTATGAATAAGGGAGAAAGCCAAAAGAGCCAGTGTAGAAATATCAATGAAACAAAAGTGATGATAAAACTAATCCAAAAAGAGAACAGAACTGGATAATCAGCGATAACAACATTGAAATTGTGTTTAAAATTTCGTATCTGGGAAGTAAACTAGACGGAAATATCATAAGAGATAAAAATTGTAGTATGAATTAAATACGGCAACCATATATACACTATGGTTAATTAAATTAAACAAGCATATAAAATGTATTCCTATAAAATTAGTATTTACTTTTAGAAATGACTAGATCAGATCTAATCGAAAAATAGCATGAATTTATTGGAATTAATTATATCAGCATAGATCAATCGTTTCAATTTGGCAACGTTGTAGCATGCGCGTTAGTACTTTCTTTCACACGTCGTCTTTGGCGTTTTTGTCCTAGGTTAGCTTGGCTGTTGTTTTCTTATTGCGTTTCGGAAGAAAAGCGTATTCAGAAGTTAATAATACCAAACACAACTATTACTTTTGTGGATTTTAAATGGCAAGTAACATGGCGACGCCTAAGGGTAGAAGTTCTGTGTATGAAGATTTGTCCAACGTAGAGTTCGAAACCAGCGAAGATGTCGAAGTTATTGATAAATTCTCCAGGATGAACCTTAGGGAAGAATTAACAAGGGGCATATACGCATACGGTACGTATCTAGTTTTTAGATATTTATAATTTGCCGTTAATTGAACCAGATAGAAAGGTGCATAAAGTGGGTCAATTTGTAACCTTGTTTCAAGATCATTTGACCGGGTAGCGGTCTTAAATATATATTAACTGAAAATAAGAAAGTAACTAAGTACACTAAACATCAAGGCTGTTGTATGTATCCTTTTATGTATGTTAATATTTGTCTTATTTTTAAGGTTTCGAAAAGCCTTCAGCTATTCAGCAAAGAGCAATAAGACCAATCATTAAAGGCAGAGATGTTATTGCCCAAGCTCAGTCTGGAACAGGGAAAACGGCAACTTTTTCCATCGCCATTCTCCAGACATTGGATTTGACAGTACGTGAAACTCAAGTATTATGTTTGTCTCCAACAAGGGAATTAGCAGTGCAAATTCAAAAGGTTATTCTGGCCCTGGGAGATTTTATGAATGTCCAATGTCATGCCTGTATTGGCGGTACCAATTTGGGAGAAGATATCAGAAAACTGGACTACGGACAACATGTAGTAAGTGGTACACCTGGAAGAGTATATGGTAAGTAATTTAGCTCTTTTTTGGGATAATACTTATTGAGGTTTTTTGTAGACATGATTAGAAGGAGAGCTCTTCGTACAAGATCAGTTAAAATGCTTGTTCTTGATGAAGCTGATGAAATGCTTAATAAAGGATTCAAAGAACAAATCTATGATGTATATAGATTCTTACCTCCATCAACACAAGTAGTACTAATTTCTGCGACTTTACCTCATGAAATTCTTGAAATTACATCAAAATTCATGACTGATCCTATCAGGATATTGGTTAAGCGTGATGAACTGACACTGGAAGGTATAAAACAATTCTTTGTGGCAGTAGAAAGGGAGGAATGGAAGTTTGACACATTATGTGACCTATATGATACCCTCACCATCACTCAGGCAGTAATATTTTGTAATACAAAGAGGAAGGTGGATTGGTTAACTGAGAAAATGAGGGAGAGTAACTTTACTGTTAGTTGTATGCATGGTGATATGCCACAAAAAGAGAGGGATAATATCATGAAGGAGTTCAGATCTGGACAAAGCAGAGTCTTGATTACTACAGATGTTTGGGCTAGAGGTATGTGCAAATCAGTTTTTGTTGATATGAAGCAACTATTGCAATGGATTTTACAATCCATAAATTGTTTTTCTCTAAAACATCACATAGTTCTTATATGTTAGAGTAAAATTTTCTGCAGTTAGTAACAAGAAACAAAATTAAGAGCAAGGATTATCTAAAATAAGTTACCCATAGATATTACAAAAATAAATTAGTGGAATCGATGCCCAGACATTAGGAAACTGTTGTTTATGTTGATTGTGGAAATTGATTTTTATAAAAATTACCATTAGTATTTGGCAGTGTGCAATTGAGGTTTCAAATGTTATTGTTAACTATTATTAAATAGATTAAATCATCTCCTGATGATGCTAACATGGTTAGCGAAACGTGCGTCAAGCAGTTCAAAAGTGTTTTGGTGTTTAGTGGTAAATCTCTTCAAGTTTAGTGTTTCACACCGAAGGTTCCAATAGAAGAATTGATTATTATTATTCATGTATGGGCCCTGGTGGACCACACAAAGTACAGTTAGAGGTGTTTGTTGTTGTTAGCCTTCCTTTGCGCCCATACTAATTTCATTCTTTTGCTATGAGCCTTTTTCCTTTCGTCAGACCAAGTGGTTCCAGCCTTCCTACAGTTTTCTCTCTGGCCAACCTTCCAAACGTTAACCTTGTGTCTGAAACAGCCTCTATCCTGAAGTTCACTTTGTGTGATATTTGCTGATCTTAGGTCCTCTTTAATTGCAGCAATCCATTTAATTATTTCTACTTTAGCTCTACTCCTATTTTCATAAAATTCGACTATTTGTCTAGTTAGCCTACTCTGATTCATCTGTTTTATGTGTCGGTAAAACTTAAGTCTTCTTTATTGTTAACTATATTACTTATTCAATTCTTATTTTAATTTCAATCTTATTGATATTTTCAAATAAACTCTAATACAAAATGTTAAAGCAACTTTCTCAATAACTTTTTACAAAATAACCAATTTTTTTATAGGTATTGATGTGCAGCAAGTCAGTTTAGTCATAAACTATGATTTACCCAACAATCGTGAATTGTACATCCACAGAATTGGCAGATCAGGTCGTTTTGGAAGAAAAGGTGTAGCCATTAACTTTGTAAAATCTGATGACATCAGAATTCTGAGAGATATTGAACAATACTATTCTACACAGATTGATGAAATGCCAATGAATGTTGCTGACCTTATCTAAATTTTATGTATAGATAACATAATTCTTATTAGTTTGTAATTTCTATATATTTATATCGATGTTAAAATTGTGACTCCTATATGACTTGTAAAGATGAAGATATTTATTTGAATTTCCTTTTCCTTTGTACCAAATAAAAATTATCTTAGAGTGTCTTTCAAAATTATTTTTCTATTAATGATGGTGAGTTTAAGGGTTTTTTAAACATGTTAATATACTAAAATAATAAATAAATAAAAATACCATTAAGAGTTTTTTTTATTAATGATATATGATTTGACCACAAACTTTTAAAATATTTATCCCTATATTAGAACACCAACATGATAATTTAAAATTTGAACTCCTTGTATTTTTTGGTTGTTTTTGATTCCTGTTGTTGTCTTTTCCTTTTGCTCTGCAAATAAAAATAAAATTATCAGGTTCAAGTATAATATAGTCTCGAGAACATAAAATTTAACGAAAATTCAGCGGTTAAAATCCGTACAAGACATATTCAGGGTTTTAAACTAAACAAATAGCTGTTAGAATATAAAAATTACCTTCTGTTTAGCAACGTGTTCAGCCAACATGTCACTTAAATCTTCTTTTTGCAACTGGGATTGATTTTCTCTCATTTGTTGTTCGTATCTAACTGCCATAGCATCGCTGTCCATATCCAATTCAGATGGATCCAATGCTAATTCAACCATGCCTTCCTTCTCACTCCTAATACACAATAAAAAAGGTACTTTATGATTCTACCACTTACAAATATAATGGTAATTACCTTCGAATGGGAACCGGATTCTGTCCAGCACCAACTGAAGCTAAATCATAAACGTGTACGCTTCCCATCATCGAATTACCTATCCTTTCGTTACGTTTTTCAGGAATAACATGATATAATACTGGAGTCTCGCTTCTACAAAGATAAATCAACCATAACTAAGATGTTTCTGAAAACCAAGATATTAAAAATTACCCTTCCATTTCACTTTCAATTTTCTTCTTTCTCAACTCAATCGCTTCAGGAGTTTCCATTCCAGCAGGTATGCTTGTAATACCACTAGGAGTTACTAAACCTTCTGCTGGTGTTACCAATCCTATATATCAAAAATTAAATGTACTTCAATTAAAAATTCAACAAATCGATAGTTACAATAATCTTGTATTCAATTTTTGCCACATGCAAACTAACAATTAACTGAAGCATTGCTTTTTTATGGATACCAAGATATGGCCTTACTGGTCACAACCAGAAAAGCCATTTTTCTCAATTTTAACACTAATCACATAACTGGTAACCAAAGCGCTCTATACAATAAGTTCTGTAATAGAATGATCTTGCTCAATTATTTCTGAAACGGTTCTTTTTGCTCAATTTTTATCAGCATATCCGGAACAACCGTACAAAAAAACGTTCTGAGTACATATACAGTCAACAATGACAAACTTTTTGATTTATATGTCAGATTGCGCCTAGCAACACATTTGTTTCCAATTTCAGTTACATAAATAGTAACCCTCGTATTAGATAAGTAGATTATTCAATTCTTCCATTAGAATCTTTAGTGAGAAACACTAAACTCAAAAAGATTTACAACTAAACACCAAATCACTTGTTTTTAACTTCTCGACGTACGTTTCGCTAAAGACATGTATCATCGGGTGCAGATTTGTGTTTAGTGGTAAACCTCTTTGAGTTTAGTATCACATAAGTGTCCCACATATCCCCACCCAATTAAAAAAAAACAGTCTATCTGCAATACAAATTTGATCTGACTGAACTATATGGAATGAATTGTAGTTGGAGATCCACCTTAGGTCTTTAGGTACTGAAAGTACATAGTCAGTTGCTCTATCTCGTGTGTTCTGATATTCTCTGTATATCTCGTATATACAGGGTGTTAGGAAAAAATGCAAGGGGTTATTCCTTGTCCTATTCTAAGAATATTTTGTCCTATGATGATTTTTGAAAAACCCCTTTGTTTCGAAGATACAGAGCGAACAAAATTTACGACAACCATATTCGATATTTGTTGAAATCATTAATGCAAATAAAAGTAGCGTGTACGTCAATGAGTTTATCAAGTACAAAATTTTTTTTTTCGATCTCGATCACTTGGAACCGCTGTTTTATCTAGTAAGTGGATTTCATCGGTCGCATTTGTTTACATAGATTGAGTGACGTTTAGCTGTCTGACGTGTCTTAAATAGTGAGTGAAGTCCTCTATCATAATGTATACAAACGCCGAGATGACTGACATGCACTTCATGTATGGACTTGCTGATGGCAATGCATTAAAAGCTAGGCGATTGTACAGTGAACGATTTCCAGCCCGTAATGTCCTCGACCGAAAAATCTTCGAAAACATTCATCGACGTCTTCGTGAAACAGGCACATTGAAACGAACTGAATGGTCAGGAAGATCACTGACTGTAAGAACGGTATAAGTGGAACAGAATGTGCTGGACATGATAGCGGAAGAGCCTGGTAGTTCTACGCGAAAAATTGCAAGTACTTAAGAAAATTCTTAAGGACAATTTGTTGTATCCATACCACATTCAACACGTTCAGGCACTACTACCTGTTGATTTTCCTCCATGTATTGCATTATGTCAATGGATATTACAAAACTTTACTTTGCATTCCTCTATTCTTGACACAAATTCTTTTCACCGATGAAGCCACTTTCGCAAGAAACGCAATAAGGAATTTTCATAATAACCATCTGTGGGCAGATGAGGTATGCGAAGATAGTTTTCAACATCAGTTCTCGTTGAATGTTTGGGTTGGAATTATAGGTGACTATCTAATTGGACCGGTATTTCTTACACAAAGACTTACTGGCGAGGTGTATCGCAACTTTTTGGAAGCAACGCTGCCTGAGTTTCTGGAAGATTGTGCCATTGGCAACAAGGCATGAAATGTGGTTTATGCACGATGGTGCACCACCACATTTCAGTTTGGTTGCTCGTGATTTTTTAACAGCAACATACGAATATCGCTAGATTGGTCGAAGTGGGCCACACGCATGGCCTGCTCGATCCCCGGACTTAAACCCCCTGGATTATTTCTTCTGGGGATATCTGAAGTCATTAGTTTACGCTACTCCATTGAAGAATTTGGATGATTTGCGAAATCGGATAATTGCTGGGTGTAACTCAATTAGAAACGACCCTGGTGTGTTTGAAGGAGTTCTGCAGTCAATGACGAGAAGATTGAATGCTTGTATCAAGGCTGGAGGAAGTCATTTCGAACATTTATTGTAGATTGAGCAACTTTACATGTACTTTTTGATAATAAAATGTTGTTAATGTCGTAAATTTTGTTCACCCTGTATCTTCGAAAAAAGGGTTTTTTTCAAAAATCATCATACAACAAAATATTCTTAGAATAAGTCAAGGAATAACCCCTTTAATTTTTGCCGCATGTTTACCTAACACCCTGTATATCGTCAACGCCACTCTATGTTTTCCTGGATTCTTGCGTAAATATGTCTGAGTACCTTTCTCTCAAATGTGCATAGGAGGTTTTTACCATTTTGCATAAGTTAACACTGATCTAACCAGTGTCGTATATATTTTACATTTGTTGGTTTCTGACATAACGTCCGATTTTAAATGCTCGAGTAGTTCGAAGTAGGTTTTGTTTTCTAGAAATATTCTTCTCTTTATTTCTCTATTGGTCTCGTTGTTGTTTGTAAGTTGAGAGCTTCGGTATACAAACTTATTTACGGATTCAATAGTGTGTATATGGGTATGTATTGATGTGTTTAGTCTGAATCGACTCTGAAGCGGACGCAGTCTTCCTATTCGCATTCCCGAATGCATCTATTTCGTCTTTTCTATGTTAAACTGCAGCCACGTTTGTCTTGCAGCTTCTTCAGGTGACTGACTTCTCTTTTAGTTCTAGATAATATTCACGTTATCTGCGACAGCGAATTATTGAACCCTTTTATTCATTATTGTACCTTTTCTATAAATGTCAGTCAGTCCGATCGCCTTCTCCAGTGCCAGATTGAAAAGTGTTGTTGATAAAGGGTCGCGTAGTCCAATATGAGAATGAACGGACGTGATGTTTCATTCTGAATTTGGACTTGTTTCAACATGTTGAATTTGAATACAGTTTCACACGGGCTATTAGGTGAGATAGAATATCAAACTCTTGCCTCGCCTGTTAACCATGTCCTTTTAAAACCAACAAGCATGTGGTGCGCCTCTATTCCGCATTTGTATGTTTTTTCCAATCTTTGGAGTAAATATTTAGTCTGTCGTTGATTTTCCGCTACGAAAGCGACTGAATATTGATCATACTGAATATTGGCCACAATCTTGTATGCAATATTCAACAGGACAATTCCACAGTAGCTGTTGCAGTTTTTAAGGAGGGGTGCTATAGCGCCAATGTTTCATTCTGTAGGTATTTTTTACAGACGTTCCCTAACAAAAATAATGGTTTGAAAAACTAAAAAAACACGCTTTTATAGCAGATTGAACTAAAAAGTAAAAACTAATTTTTGGTATAAGAATAAAATGATGAACGAGAAAATCAATGCCAATGTCATTGCGAAAAAAGCGTTACTCGATGTCAGATGTTATAAATATTCCATCAGTACCGTTTCTACAAGTAGAGTTGGTATGAAAATATGGTACAAAGCACTCCACGCTTTTTTACAACGACTAAATAATTTTCTCGTTCATCACTTTATTCTTATACTAAAAATTATTTTTTACTTCTTAGTTCGGTTTACCATTAAAGCGTGTTTTTTAGTTTTTTTTAACTAAATTTTATTTTTCATTTTTTAGTTCAATCTGCTATAAAGGCGTGTTTTTTTTAGTTTGTTAAACTATGATTTATTTTTCGTCGCTACCTACCCATGGCAAGAGTGGGTAATTTGCTCACCTACTGATATCTACAAAAGAAAATCCTTGATCCTGACGATCCTCTTCAGGATAATGGAACGATCTTATTAAATTATTGTATTGTCATCGGTCCTTGATAAATGTGCAAAGTATCAATTTAATCTGACGTTTTGAAGTGGGTGAAAAGGACGTTCAAAGATCCCGTTACATAGATAGATACAGGTGAAGCTAATAAAAGCGTGTTAAATAAAACGAAGATTTTTCATTCTTTATCACCGATTTTGTACTGCTAAAACTTATACAAAATATATCCAAGTCATATGGATGTGTAACACTTCCCATGAAGTTAAAAGAAGTTGCAAAACTTAAGCATAACAGTGCCTGGCCTGTGATGGAAAGAAGAAAAATAATTTATTGTTCCCTTAGACCAGTGAAGAAAATAATGTTAAAACTTTTGCATATGGCTAATACACAGATATGATATATTCATGTTCAAAATTTAACTAGCACTCAATTTAAAAAAACTGAGTCTTACCTGATTCATCAGCTGCTTGTGTCTCTCCCTCCTCTTCTTCCTCCTCCTCCTCGCTTTCTTCCTCAGATTCAGATTCTAGCTCGCCCCACAGCGACCGGTCAATGGACGGGTCTTCCCCAATATCCTACGGTATATTAACGGACAACGTGAAGAAAATAAAAATTAAGTAGTTTAAATGTACCACTTACATCAATGTGGCTCTGGTTTGTACCAAACACATCACCATACAGCGGTTTTCCATTTTCATCTACAGGGGGCTTTCCCCAACCTCCTGCGTGGTAACCAAACGAGCATCCATCGGGAATTGGCGCGTTCAATCCGGGTATTTTTAAATTGGGATAGCTAGGTGGTGGTCCGTATCTTTGCATAGCAATGAGCCATGGTGGAGGAACCTGTAAGGGGTCATTATAGATTGTTATTAATATTATGAAAATAAACATGATTTTTAGTACCTTGTTCGCATTTGGACCAACCGGCATACCCAAGGCCGTCCGGAGTTCTTCCGAAAGATCTCCTGGTTTTTTCTCCTTCAACCTAGTTTCAAATTCTTTTCCCTCATAATATAAATCACCATGAATGGTCATTTTAGGCTTGGTTTGCCACCTGAAAAATAATGTACTCACTTAAAAGTTTACTTACTTACACATTTACTCACTTAAAGAAGGCATCATGTAATTTTTGATAATCAATATCTATTTTTCCCAATTTTGGTCTTGTCCTCTCCCTCATTTTGGCCTTCAATGTTTTTGTTTCATCTTTTTCTTGAAGTGACGCGCGCATTTCCATTATTCCAGTACGTTTTATGAACTCTGGCAAATTGAATGGTGGTTTTTCAATACCTCTTTTGCCCTGGAGATATTTTCTTTTAAAGCACCAGTGTCTTGGAACCTGTATTAGATAAAATCAGATGAAAATGTTTTAGAAAAAAATTATATATAAAGAATAGTTTGTTACCTGAACAGTGTTTCTATGGGCCTTTAATTGTACCAACAACTTTGGATCGCGGGCAGTTACATCATGCATTTCAACAACATCAGGTCTGTTAACAAGTTGCTTCAGCTCAGCAACACTTAATCTTGTTAATTTCTTTAGTTTCCTCTTAGACATTTTTGATTTATCTTCAGCTTTTTTCTACAACACAATATACACTGGACCTGTGATTTGGTTGAATTGAACGACAATTCAAAAGCCAACAATTAAAAATTTTAATATTCATTCTGAGTAAGCAAAAAAGTTTTCGCACACGCTAATTTTTAGTGGTTTATACAACTCATGATAAGAATTTTAAAAAACATATATTTGTAAAAAAAAAGTAAACGATAACATAGGATAACAATTTATTTGAAACAATCAATTAATAACGTTTTCTCGATGCATTATAGAGGAATCTTCTTCCTCTTCTCAGTGTGGTGGTGTGGGCCTTATACTTTGTCTCCCACCAGATCGATATATTGAGTCAATCCAATCTTAGGCATGCTGCAAGGCATGCAAACAATGCCATGAGACTGATCTAGCGTAGCGTTTGATCCAGTAACTTTGTTGGTTTCCCCTGATAAGCCAATAGTTAATGCATTTTTAATATGAATTTAAACTCCCCAGAGTCACTTGATGATCCATAGCAACCCTTTTTGTAAATTGGATTTTTCTAGTCCATTATAAAAATGAGTAGTGACAATTTCGTGTACTGGTGTGCTAGTAAGTTTTGTTTCAGTCTTGGACATGAAGAGTGCAGAAACTTTCTTCAGCAATGTGTGATTTCCCGAGGCAACAGCTTCGAGGGAGACAATAATTACTCTATTTACATAACACGCGTCACGTTTTGTTATAAATAATATTGATAATCGATGCGAAGAACTTTTAAAGAATTCTTTGCAATTAATTATAGGTTGATTAAAATTTATAAACTTTAAATAAAATCACGTGACTACGAAAACACCACGATTGGCAGCCATGATTGTGACGTCATTATGTTAAAGTGTTTTCACACTGCCAAAATTATTGAAGTTTAGTGCAAAAAAATATTGTTGGTTACTAATTTAATACAGTAATGTGTGACAAAGGGTTCATAAAGGTCTGATAAATTCTGCTGGATCATAAATTCTGATAATATACCTGGTGTGGATATTTTTATGGTCACAGGTTTTCTCAAAAATGACAATCAGTTCAGTTATGCTGAAGTTCGAGAAGCTAAAGCATCAATTTGAGTTTTTTTTAAATTATAATGTTAAATTTGTAGAGTGTCATGCGAAAGTGACGGTCAGAACGCAATGAGACTGGTAGCATAGCGTTCGATCTGGCAACATTGTTGGTTTTCCCTTTGAAGGGGTGATAAGCCAACAGCTGACGCATCATTAGCGTGGATTTTTCTAGTCCGTTATGAAAACGAGTGAAAATTTCGAGTAACGGTGCGCTATCAAGTTTTGTTTCAGACTTGGACACGGTTCGACGGAAACTTTTGCAAAACTTCAACAGACCTATGGAGATACTGTTTTGTAAAGGGCCCAAGTTTTTGATTTAAGGCACCCTCAGAAAGGCGACACTCCCTTAAACTGCAAGAAATTATGAAATGTATTCAGAATCCGGGATCTTGCGCGTTGTGATGATCACCAACTTCGTTTGTATAATGATACATACAAACTATGTAAGTGCGTAACCAACAGACGTCTGTCATGCTCAAATGCTATAAAACAATTTCTGGAAAATAAGAGTTGCAGTTCGCACGAGATTGCTATAAAAAATTACCCCGCTACTGCATAATTTGATTGATAATTTAGTCTAGGCGATTTCGCAAGACAAAACCATGGTTGGCGATGGATTACTGTTTCTATTTTTCTCTAGCGTATATAATAAATGATAAAGTTCCAATTAAAATAAAACTACTTAGATCAACTAAACCCAAAGGGATTTATCACTATGTTTAAAATCACTTATTTTTAATTTATGAACGTTCGCTTTCCTAACCATGATTTCACCAACCAATCTCAAATCTAAATTCAATTCTATTCTAGAATCTAATTCAAACTAGTCTATATCTCCAGAATCTAATTCAAACACAAATGTCTTTGAATTTGGTGCCAATCAAGCCAAAGGGTACACTAATTAGGCTACTTACATCTTCGAAATCTTCCATGTCGTCATTCATATCGTCACTCAATTTAGGCTGTCCAGATAACGACGTTGGCGTTGCTAAAACTGGTGGAGGAATGTTTGACTTGGCCTCAGATATTTTAAATTGCTCAAAAATTGTGTAAAACTGACGATATTGAGGTGCTAATTCATGTAAACCAATTGTCTCCTGAACATATCTTAAAAGTAGAAAATTAATATATTGTTTTGCATAAATTATCATTATGTTTTACATACTCAATTTCAACATCTTCCTTTGAGTCCAGTGTCTCATCTGTAGTAATATTTTTTCCCTTTTCTTTCTCTGCATCAATGACTAATTCTTTCTCTTGATTCTCGCGGTTTTTTCTATTTTTCTTTCTTTTCTTCTTCTTTTTATTCTTACTCACTTTTTCCTTTGATGGACCATCCTCTTCATCTCCTTCACCAACCGTTTCCTATAATGAAAAATTCTTAATCAAAATCATTTCAAAATAAACCCAAACAATGAGTTACAATATTATCATCTTTTTCCCACAATGGTTCTCTTTCCGAACGAGTTTTTTGTTTGAGTTGGCCTTCCTCTTCGGTACCCAACTCTAATGCCCTCTGGTTTTTTAATGCCAATACCTCTTCTAATACTTGAGGCAGAACCACTTCTGCATTACTTTCAGTGTCATGCTGTTTAGGAGGATCTACTTTTAATGTCATTAATGAGGGTAATTGTTTTTCCTGCCCTAAAATGCCATTTATCAAATATTCTTGCAAACATTTAATGATAGAATAAAATTACCTCCATCTTCAGACCATCCTGGTGGTCCATAACTAGAATGTGAAAAGGTTCCTTCTGTACCAGGTGGACCAGCCATTAAGATATGGTCAGATCCGCCCAGCTTCTGCATATCTGATCCAGAAACCGAATCCGAATTATCTTTCTAAAATTATTAACATTTCAACTATAACCTCACTTACTGCACTATTACATTACTTACAACAAAGCTATCAGACATTATTAAGATATTTTACATGCAGATAAAAATAATATGCTTTGCTTTAAATACCCTGCTTTGCATTGAAAAGTTTTATTTGTTTCTAAAATAACCACGGTGTTTTCACTGCGGCATTCCAATAACAAACATGTCAATTTTCAAAAACTAAATGTCAAAGAATGAAAAGTGACAACTGACTTTGTCATATGCCAATGTATTTTTCTTCTTTGTCCCATGAGGAATTTCGATGAAACAGAAAAGATAAGCACATATTTATATTCATAGAAAATCAAGTTCTAAATAATCCTTTTAATGAAACATGATAGTTTTTTCGCTTTTTAATGAAAAATCCAGATAATAAAAAATCATTAAAATTATTGATTAAGAAATACATTTTACATTTGGATTTTATTTTTGTATTTCTTTTCTCTCTTGAGCCAATTTATGTGTAAGTTAAATAAGGATAAATAACACACATTTATTTGTCTGTTACAGTGTTCGGTATTACCGACTATAAAGAAAAAAAACGGTAAATGTCGTTAAATGGACTCGGCAGAGGCGGATAATTTTAATTTTGTATTTTTTTAATGAAGATATCTAATTACTTTTGCCTCTATCTTTGCTGTCAATAACCAATCGTCCTTTGATCGGGTATTTGCGAGCAACAACATTTTGGAAGTTAAGGAAAAACGGGACAAAATCGCAGAAAAAGGTAAAAAACGTTCGAAAGGAAAAGTGAATGAACTTTTTGTGAGACCGACTGAGCCGTCGACAACATCATCAAATTTTCGAGCACGGGACGAAGCGGACCGGACTAGTTTGAGTTTAAATAAACACAAATAGCGATATTTTGATAATGTTCGAACAATGCTCGTGTTTTATTTGATTAGTAATGCGAATCCCTGTACCGTGGAGTGCGGAGAAAGCGATACATCAGCAGCAGGCAGTTGCAATTGTGCCAGCAGGTGGAATGGATTGAATTGAGAGTTCCTGAAGATGGTTCGTTTAACGAAACGGTGATTACGTTGACGGTGCAACACTATGAGATGCATATATCAGAGCCCCAAACATCACCAAATACCATCATCTTGACAAAATGTTCCAAAATGACAGAGGAAAGCCACAGAAGACATGGAATGAATGGAAATGTTGACAGGATTCCAAAAGAGGAGTGCCACAAGCCCAATTACGGCCAGGGAGGTCGCCTTAAATTCTTTAAAGGTATTATTTTTTATTTGTTTGTCATTAATATTACTGCATGTTTAGTTCTTTGACCTGTATTCCAATTATTTTACCCACATTGGCTACAATCTTTAGTGATAATGTGTTAGGAAGATCTGCCTCGATATTTTTAAGTATCATGTTCAGTTGTGTTATTTAATTTTCAAGGAATGTAAAAATATAAAAGGGGGTTAGGGCACACAATTCAGTTATAAAGATAATGTATAACAATGATTTATCAATTCAATTGGAACCTTCGGTGTAAAATATTAAACTCAAAGAGATTTATCATTAATTATCACTAAAATTATACAAAATATAACAAAAAAGAAAATAAACTCAAACAATTCATTAATCAATAACATTGAACCACTAATAATGAATACTGTTCTAATATAAAATATAGAAATGTTTTATTTAGCTATATTAAATCTGTCTGTATCAGTAAACAAACTCATTTAATAAGTAATACGCTTTTTACAAATTTTCCTTTAGGCTTTTATTTGCTGCAATTAAGACTCTAACCACAAATTTAAAGGAAAACAGTTGTATATTTTTACAATTATAAAGTTAAAATTCTTTTGAATATAATTAAAATTATATCTTGATGGCAAAAGATCGGACTTATGTCGTGTCGCAAAATTTGACTATCATTATAATTCAATTTGGAAATTGCTCAAATACATGTTTTTTGAAGCTGAAATATTCTATACATATGAGATGAGTTTCCCCAAAAAATCAATCTGTATCCTATCCTAGACCGAAAGAATGCTCGATATGCCGAAATGACTGCATCTATCTGTACATTTTTGGAAATAACTCTCAAGGTATACAAATATCTTGATATATCCAACGAAAGTTTTTCAATATGGGCCCTCCAATCCGATCTCCCGTCGATCACTAATCCAAGTACTGTGGAACATTCTGTTGTTTTAAATAGAGTATCGTAAACAAAATGCAGGTCATTACTTTTGAGAAAATGTCTCCTTCACTATATATACAGTTCAGATCATCTGCATACATAACTGTTTGTTCATTCAATAACTGTTCGTTCATTCAACACATTAGTGATATCATTAATATATAGTACAAACAGAAATGGACCTAAACCCAACCCTGAGGAACTCCCTTGGTAACATGCCAACTTGAACCCTTCCATCCCTTACCACCTTTTGTGTATGATTTTTCAAATTCACGGTCTAATTAGTTTTAAAGCATTGCCTCTTATGCTGTAGTTACCCAATTTGATATACAGTACTTCATTGTTAACACTATCAAATGCTTTAGACAAATCAATACACATTGTCATCATGGTTCTTTTAACATTTAATGAATTTGACTTTTCTAAAAATCCTATCAATCTTTTATAAAATGTCTTCTATAATATTTTATTAACGTTGTTTAGTAACGCAGTAGATCTGTAGTTTTTTTCTTTATCTGATTTGTTCTTTTTGTATATTGGTTTTATAAGAGCATTTTTCAATAAATCAGTATGTGAACCACTGGACAAACAGAGGTTCACAATAAAAGATAATGACTTAGATATATAGTTTGCAAAGTCTTGAATTATTTACGTTGGGAACCAATATATTATCTGAGCCTGAGAATAGATTATGTTCAGAAAATTTATTGATTGATGGAAGTATGGAGTTCAATATAATTTGTCGACAGAATCGCTTCATTGTTGTAAACAAAGGGACAAGAATAAGCTTATAGTTCTCTTTTTTATGGTATATTTAGTATTGTTAACTCTCTGTTAGAAATAATTAAGGATCATCCCCGGAATTCGTATTTTTAGGAACATATCTATATCTTATGACATATTTCGGCAACACTGTATCCAAGTTTAAACTTTAAAATAACGAAAAATAACAATGATAATGTAGAGACAATCTGTTCTCATTACCGGTGCAAGATCACATCTGGGTTATTTTATACAGAGTAACATATGGATCTGACAAGTCTTAACAAGCAATGCAGTAAATACTGTAAAAGTAAATGAGTGTATTTTTATTATGTACAATATGTCCAATGGAAAAGATAACTGTTTCAATCGTCACATAATTTGAGGCACCATATTACCAACAATTTCAAGACTCTAAAATCTCTTATTCAAATTGTACAATATTATAACACGATCGAAAGATTTATTCACAGAGACATATGATGAAATTTAGGTGTATGCTAAATGGGCTGGTTTAGAAATATATAAAATAAAAGTGATGAAAAAAGAACTAATCGAAAACAATAAAATCACTGGGGATATCAGAAATTGTATTATGAATACTTAGGTACTTACTCCCCGCATTCTGTTCTAAGATCGAAAATTATTCAAAGGAATATGGAACTTCGGATCTTTAAAACACACTTATAACGTGAGTAAGCACTTATGTGCCGTGGACTCCTACACAGAAAACAGAAGAGATGCTTTCTGTATTTGAAAGAACAGTATTCTGAAGAATTTTTGATGCAGTGAATAATGAGTATGAATTTGGAGGATCAAGTATACTTTCAAACGTAAGCAATTATACAAAGATTAGTCAGTCTACAATATTAGGCTGCTCGTGTGTTTGACCACCCTTCACAAACTTTTACAACTTGACTGATAATACCAGATGTGATAATACCAGAAAACTGAATACCGACGAAAATCATGGACGAACAAATAAGGGGTAGCAGAACAGGAGATAGATCAAATGCACAATAGCAAGACAGGGTAAGAAGGAAAGTTGAAAAATATCTGCACAACAAAAACTGGGCGGGGGGGACTGTTGGAGATTGATCGTTGGAGGCGAAGGTTGAATGAGGCTTGTGAAAGGCTCACTGAAAGATTGTAGCATCACAGGAGGAAGAACTTCTCTTGTGCATCTTGTTCACAGTAAAGCAACAGCGTAAGAACTTTATTAAGTAGTTTGCACGACATCGGGATAATATGGAGAGAATTGAAAACGATCCTCAGCCAAATCGGTCAATAAAAAGCAATTGATTTTCTATGAAAAGAACGTGTATCTAACAGGCTCCCTGCGATTATTAAATCAACTATCTCTGTATCATTATATATCATTTTAACAGAAAATTAAAATGAAGTTACATACAGTGCTGCTTCAAAAAAATTATCACACTGCAATCTCCCACATACGCCTGATCTAGCTCCACATGCCGTTTTGCTGTTCCCAAAACTGAAGCTAGTGATGAAAGGAAAGCGTTTCAACACCATTTAGTATAACCACCGGTTTTAACCGCAGTTTTGGAGATTCCCAAATATGAACACTTGTATTAACTAGCAAAATCAATTTTGAATATAAAATAATTAAACATATAAATACATAATGTATTTTAATTGTGTATTGCGAAGTTCCACCACAATATAACCACAGCTCCATCAAATATTTATAATAAATTGTTATCAATTAGATATGAACCTTCACGTCCACGCATCGGAATGCAATTTAGAACAGTATATACCCTTCTGTCAGATATTGGGTTGATGCAAATGTTTGTCTCGTTCGTAAGAAAAACTATTTGTTAAATAACCTTTGATTAATATAGTATGCTGCCGTTCTGTTCAATGGCCATCCTCCATCTCTCCGACAGCTGCATAATCTCGCGCTCATAAAAAACCTTCTGGCTAAAGGAATTTTGCAAGTCTTCCAAGGTAGTAAAGTTTTTACCATCTAAGTTGTTTTGAAATGATCTAAATAAATGATAGAGGGGGGGCAAAACGTCGGGAGCGTAGGGTGGATGGATCAAAACACCCCAGTAAGTTGTAAAAGTTTGTGTAGGGTGACCAAAGACACGTGTGGTCTAATTCACTTAATTGTGAACAATATTGCTCCGAATTAATGATCTGGTTTTCAGGTCCCACCAAATACATAACATAAACTTCTTCGGATGCGCTTAACTTTATTACATACAATTCATTTTTCATCAGCTGTAACCATTCCTTTTATTTATCGATCAATTTCGTTACGATTCAATGGAGAATCGCCAGCCAAAAATTCAATCTATCAAAATTTGCTCCGCAAAACTCATACGACACCCATGCATCCGCCTTGCTTACCATTCCAAGTTAACCTAATTGCCTTGACACTGTTGACTAGTTGATACTATTGGATACTATTACTAATGACTGGAGTAATTCTTCTTGTTCTATCAAAATGAGATATTATCTTTGTTTCTAAGGATTTTTAAACGTATTGACGTATCAAGGTATGGGCAAAAATCGAAAAACCTGTGTTATCAGCAAATCAATGCTTTGGTTATTTTCATTTAAAAACCGCCTAAAATAAACATCCACCACAATTTTTAGAGTGTCATAGTTGTAGATATCCTATTCATAAATATTCCAAACTTTTGGACATATCCTTGAGTAGTCAGAATAATACCGAACATCTAATTTCAGTTACTCATTTTCGAAGCCAACAATATTTTGTGTTGAACAGTAAGGAGATATACAATAATGCCTTTAAAATTCACCTTCCTTCTGCTACTTTGTCGTCTTCTTTCTGCTACTACCATCTTCTTGGTTCAACTTATTGCCCTCAGCTTAAGTCCCTTGTTTTCATCTCTGTTTTCTTTCATATTATCTCAGCGTCCTACACTGTCAAAGAAAAAATAATATACACCATTATCTAATGCTCAGAATACTTGAAATTATTTATTCTACCAACTAAAAAGATATTTCCATTTATTTGCTAAGTCTTCCTGTCACAAACGAATCAAGGGCACTGAATTACCGGACAGTTTAGTTAAAAATGATGCCCTGAACGCTACCCATATCAACTCCGTTTCATGTTATAAGGATTTCTTTCCTTTCATCCGAAAAATAAAGGATTCAAAACTTAATTCGTCCGAACTTGGACCTACTAAGGGATTTCTACACTCACATCCCAGATCTTAACGGTTAATCCCAAATTAATAATAGCCTACTATAAATGTTCACTCAACTTCCTTATTGGTAGCAGTGATCCTCCAACTTGCTAATTCTGTAGCTTCCACATTGCCTTCTTATGTCATTCCGTTGCCGAATCAGGCATGGTCTTTCCCGTTTTCTGAAATACTTTCTCTCGGAAACTTTAATTTTCTGTATGAAATTCGAGTCTATCCCAAAATCCAATTTACACGGTATATTCCTACATGTTATAATATCGCCGTTCCATTCGTTTTTGTCTTCTCTACCTACCGGTTTGCTTCTCTGCTCTCTCTGGTTATTAATGTCAAATGTAATTACTACCTAGGATGAAACAAAGGCAGGAGTGGACAAAACAGACCAAATGTTAACGGTTGAAGATTAGTTCGCCTATTATTCTTCTGCGTAATTTGAATCCATCTCGATTATGCAACGGTACACGTTTGGTCATCAAAAAGATCACCGGAAATATTCTTGAAGTAACCTTTTTTACCGGAAAGTTTAAAGGAGAAGTGGTCCTGTTGCTACGTATTCCAATGATACCGTCAGAATCTTTGATACCATTCAGCATTAATAATTGAAAAAGTTGAGTTTTCAACATTAATAATCGAAAAAGTTGAGTTTTCAACATTAATAATTGAAAAAGTTGAGTTTTCAACTTTTTCAATTATTAATGTAAGGCTTAGTACACTTCACGGTTCATGATTTTTACACACTTCGTTAGGTATGGTTTTCATATAAATAGAACATAGTTTAGTTTTAGAATTAGATTAAATCATCTCCTGATGATGCTAACATGGTTAGCGAAACGTGCGTCGAGCAGTTCAAAAAAGCGTTTTGGTGTTTAGTGGTAAATTTCTTCAAGTTTAGTGTTTCACACCAAAGGTTCCAATAGAAGAATTGAACTATACAGGTAAATAATGTATTGTTTTTAACTAGATTAATTAATTGCTTACTAATTTATATAAATACAGAAAATTAAATTATTTTAATTTTTTTTATCCTAAAAAAGATATATTTCATATTTAAATATGGGTCGGGACTATGACGCCCGATCCGTCATTAGTATAGCGAAGAGACCCGCCCGCAAAGTGTTAAAAAGAAAAGTTATTTGCCTACCTAAACGTTTCGCCATTGCTTTAAACACCTTTTGACAATATATGAAACGTGATCTTCCAATTATTTTGAATTTAATGACTCACGCTGATAGCCAATTGATAAGAGCAATGAAAAGTTCTCAACGGTCTAATTCATGTGTACCTAATATACTGCAATACGAAACCTTCATATAATCCTCCAACCCACATAACTAGCGATTTATTTAAATTTGGAAACCTTCATTTTTTCTATGTTGAAATTATTTAAAGGTGGTTTCATTTATCACCAAAAATATGACTAAAATTTCCCATAGTTGTGTGTGTCATCGAGATTTGTTCGCCGTGGTTTTCAATTTATTGGTTTTCTTTAGATTTTTATTAGTTTCTTTACTTCATGAGGTACAAAAAATATTTTAAAAGCGCCCCTTAAGTTCACTTCATTATTTAAAAAAAAATCATTTTCGTTACTTGTATCTCGTCAACAATATTTTCCATAAAAAAACCTTTGCGTGAGCAGTACCTTACACGTGATAGAAGTGAAACATCTCAAACGTGTATGTATAGTCCGTTGCCACATATTTAGTTGCCCCAATAAAATTCAATAAAATTATTCCTAGTTTTTTTAAAGGCGCCAGAGCCTGAATGGATGATTAACTTCTGAATAATTTTAGGAAAAATACAATTTTGTTAAATTATTATTTTGTATGACTAAAACATTGTTTATTGGTTTGTGTATTTTAAATTTATTAGTATAATAAAAATAAATAAATTTATCTATTAGTGCAATAAAAATTATAACTTAAATTTACTTATACATTTAATTCGATTTCGCTCTCAATGTCACTGATCGACATTAATAATAAGTGGTTCTATATTAGTAAATGATACATGGGAATCTTCTATTTTATCCAACTTTCTTTGGGAATACTATCTACAACTTTCCTAATTAATGTTCCTGTTCCACTTGCACTTAAAGTCGGATAAATGTTTTCTGCTATAACATTGGATTTTACCTTATGCCACACAAGCTCAATTGGATTAAAAAGACAGTAATATCGGGGAAGACGTAAAACCGTATGTCCCATATCGGCAGCAATGGTATACTTATTCCTTTTTAGTATTAAATGTCTTTAATATTTCTAGATCATATTTTCAATCGGTCAACGGTATATCTTGAAACGCACTGTTCCTATATAGCGTCTGACGCGTACATCTACAACGCGCGCATGCGCGACGCTATATTATTATACCATTTTGTATCGTTGTGTGTACATCGCTCTCTTTTGTTCCACTCCCGTGGCGTCGGAATGTATAGATCTCTTTCTCCTCTCTACGTTATGCCTTTCTTCTCTCTCATGTAACGAAATATGTCTAAACGTGACGCGTGAATTATCTTTTTCAGGAACTTTTACTTCAAAATCCACAACTTGGGCTTCATCTTCTTTTTCCTTCAATGGCATCTGCTCCGATGGACTTAACTTTTTTTTTTAGGCTCAAAATAATGTACGACTGGTCAAATGTTTACTTTCGTTATTAGTGCTAAACTGTGTATGTAATTCAAAGAAAAAGATTATAAAAATTCTCGTTAATCAGAATGAAGTTGTATTAGTTGTCCACATTTATAGGTCACGTGAGCTTCAAGATTAAATGAAGGCTTCGTAGTTACAAAAATTAAAACTAAAACTATTATAAAGTATGCAATGTACCAGCCTGGATGTAATTAAAACAAGATATTTCATTGTTTATTCAAACTAACAAAATGACCTATATATGGATTTGCGGTCAAAATTTTACATCGTTAAAAAATAACATACTTACAAGAAACCACAAACCGCCTGTTGTTCTTTATAGTAAAACAATGTTTAATTTCGCATTTCTAGAACAGCAATAAAAACATTAAAAGGCTGATGAACATACTGCTATTATTAGGTTGGCCACTATATTCATGCGGTTTTGTGCGTTAGTAGATGGTAACTTGGCTTTTAATCGCTGACGTCATCTGATTCATTCGTCAATCAAGTTGATCAAGAAGTTTGTTGCTGTCTATTTTTGTTGTTGATTGTACTGAAATATAATATTGTACTGATATAATTGATCGAAATTAACAGCAATGTGAGTGACGTTGTTCTAGATAGTTACCCTGGAAAAGTCCTACTTAAATGTTGAAAATCATTAGAAAACGAAGGGTTGTCCTATAAATGTCTGAATTTTAAAATGAGGCACAATAATGCCAGTGTATTTATTCATCCAGCTATCTCCAAATATAGGTATCTTCCAGTTCTCTTTATCTTTGTCTGTTCTATCCTGTTTTTCTTTTCATGTCAATCCTTCGTGTAAGTGTTATCCGCTTCAACTGAAAAGTCCAACTGTTGGACTTGGACCTGTTCCACTTGAAAATGCCAAATGAAATTTTGACGAAACGTCGTGGCTTCACAGAATCAACGGATCGACACCCGGGATTATTTACCAGCATTATCTACCATCCGTGAAAATATTAGGTGTAACATGCGTCCAATAAGACAACAGTAGTCCGGAGTTATATACCTCCGACCGTTGGGTTCCATAATCTCATGTGGAACGTACAACAACCTGCGTTTCCGCAATACTGAGCAATGGTTAGTTGCTTGACCGAGAGGAAGCCCCACCCATCCCTTACATTGGAGGGCACATGTTTTGGGTCTGTTGGTGGTTAGACTCATCAGGGTGCCGACATATGTCCGCACCGGAATGTCGTATTAACTGGAATGAATCTATTAACCATCAAAACAACCAACAGAAGCCAAATGAATATGAAAATAGGCCCGTAACAGTTCTGCCGTACATCAAAGGTGTCACAGACCGCATTGGACGACTGCTTCGACGACATAATATGTCAGCCGCATACAAGCCACATAAAATAATAAAATCAGCCATTAGAAGTCGAAGTAGTTGTAACATGGCCTACGTCCGACAAAACAACAGAAGAATATTAGCCCAGCTCGAAGAACACAAATTGGCGGTTAGAAATAAACAAACCACATCGGCTCTGTTCCAACACCATCTACAAACAGGACACAAAATCGACTTCGACAGTTGCCGACAAATTGCAAATATCCCTAACTACAAAATAAGAACCATACGAGAAACAATAGAAATAGAACAAATCGGATGCCTAAACAGAAGAGATGATACCCTCAATCTGCCATACACGTGGAAACCAATAATTAACCGACAGACCGAAGCTCAGTCGGGAGAGCAACTGACTACCACTGTGACAACCCAAACATCGTTCGAGGGGGCGGAGCCAACACCAGAACCGATAAGAAGTACGCACCATCACAATCTGCGACCTAGAAGAATATTAATATTAAGAGACAGTTTCCACAGTCATATATATATATATATATATATATATATATATATATATATATATATATATATATATATATATATATATATATATATATATATATATATATATATTTTTTTTTTTTTTTTATGCAATTTTCCTTCGATTGCTTTATGCGCGCTCTCTCTAGATGAGATCCGAATAACATTAACTTGTAAAGGTATACTCATTTGGTGATAAATAATGAGCAAACAAATGATAAAAAATTATCACACCAAAAAATGTTAGCATTGACATTGCCGGCGAAAAAAGTGACTTGACATTTTCGTGGAGATGATGGACATTATTGTACCATTCCATACATATTGTATTTGTACTTTTGACTCTGGAGCGACGTGATGATTCCAGGTTTCATTCTCCATCACAAACTTTCCAAAAACTTTATTGGCCTTCGTTTATTATCGTCAAATTTGCCCCAGTGGTAATTTACCTAATCTGGTGGTAATTTACCTAATGTTTTCGATTGTCCCAGTTGAAAACCAACACATTTTTATTCTGTAAATTTTATTGTAATCGTTCTAGCCGCAAGTACATATCATGCACCTAATTAAATGTTTTCAATTCTTCTATTGGAACCTTTGAAGTGAAAAATTAAACAGAAAAAGATTTATCACTAAAATCAATTCTCGACGCGCGTTTCGCTGACCATGTTAATATCACCAGGAGATAATTCAATCTGGTCACATTCAGTTGGGATCAGATTGAATCATCTCCTCCTTAACATGATTAACAAAGAGCTGAAGTGTCTGCAGGTGCTACTTCCCCATTCATGCTGCTAGTGAGGTTGAAGCTGTACAATTCCTTATTTTGTTTTCTGACTTCTTGATGAATCATACAGTTGATTCAAAAATTAAAAAAACGTGATATGGATGCAAACGACTCTCCAAGACGTAAACTGTCAAGCATTTCTATTTTTACCTTAAGGGGCAACAGGACTTTTTTCCGTGCAGGAACTAATTTTCTTTTGCTTTTACTCGACATTATAAATCGGGAACAAAGCAGAACCGACACGTGCTATTTATTCTGTCGAAATTATTCCGACGAATGACGAGTTGAAGCAATAAAACAAAAAATTCGGCATCGATCGTGCGAAGACGTCTATCAAAAGCCATAGCGTCACGTGTAACCCGGCGACGACGACTTATTTGTCAAAGAACTTTTGGCCAAGCGCCAATAAGACTTGTCTGCTTATAAATACTTTGATACTTGTTTGTTTTGAAAGGTAACTGATAAATAAATATATATTTTTTTAAAAATACAATATGTATAATTAGTTTTGGATCCGCGATGACTAGGCTAACCTATAGAGCAGTAAAATAACTATATAATCCACTATATTTTGAAGTTTCATCCTTCGTATGAACATATGTTCAAGTTTCAAGTCGATCTGGCATTTTATTCGTACAAAAACAGCAGCTTAAAATAAACGTGTCAGTCTTATGTTTTAAAATGGAAAATATTGAAAATCGTACAGTTTTTAAATTCTTGTAAAAGTATGGTTTAAAGGCAATTAAATTCATAGTGAAATGGTAAATATATTAGATGATGATCCTCGTTCTGGACGTCCAACAAGTGCAACTAGTGAACAAATAGTTAATTCCATACTTGATATGGTTATGGATAACAGACAATTGACTTTGAGGGAAATTGCAAAGGCCATGGGCATCTCAACTGAACGGGTGTTTCATATTTTGAAAAAGGAATTGGGCTTGAAAAAGCTTGGGATTGTTGTCGTATTTGTTAAATTCTGATCAAAAACGAAGCTTTCTATCTTTTTCGAAATAATAAAATAGATTTTAATGTGCCTTTTAGGTACCATTTAACAGTGTTTCAATATGTCTTCCATCGCTCTATTGTGTTGTTGGTTGTGGCTAGTTAATCATTTGCGTTCTTGATCAAAGTGTCTCTAGGGCGAAAGCTTTTTATATCTTAGTGTTCTGGAAAATTTTTCTTATTTCCTATTTGTTGTATGTTTTCTGCATTTCACTATTTGCATTTTTAGTAGCTCCCCATATGTCTTTTTGCATACTCATTGACCAGTAGGAGCTCGTGGGTTTTTTTTAAGTAGGGGGGTGTAGAAGAAAATAGAAGGGGCGGTGCCCCGACGCCCTCCCTCACGAGCCGCCACTGTCATTGATATTCATTCTCAGTATCTCGTATTCTTCTCTTCTCTCTTTTGCTCTAGTGAGTGTTTTTATGTAAATCAATCGGGCAGAGTTTCTATTCTTAAGCGCGTTTTTGCACTCATCATCGTACCATTCACTTTTTTACTTTTTTGGTTCACTTCGGGCCCAAATTGTATCCTCCCTAACTTTTTGTATTGCAGTTTTTATATTGCGCTCTATAAGACTCAGAGGCATCATCTTCACAGTAATTATATTCTAAAACCTAATTTTTATAACTAAACTAAGAACTTTCTTTTTTCTCAACAGTAAGGTAGCTAGCCCTGTCCGTAGCTAAAATATAGTATTTGTTTTTTTTATTTATACAGTTGGATGGTATAATTATCATGTAAATATACATTAATATAACAAACAAAAACCAACAAAGCCGGGAAATATTAATGCGATATTCACCACCGTATTCCCCATATATTGCGCCATTTGACAAATCTGCAAAATACTGTAAATCCAAAATTGATTAATTGACTTGCACGTTTAAAGATCATCGTCAACAACAATTAATATCCTATATTGGAAAATCCCTGAGTGTTATCAGCGAAACAGACATTTTTTATAAAAAAAAAATCGTTACTATTTGTTGAGCTCCAATTCAAGCGAAAAGTTATTTTAAAACTACCTTTTTTCTTTTAAAAACCATAAATGTATATTAAATCAAGCGATACACACGTATTAAGTATCAGGAGATCTCGCAAATCTGGCGACACCACCAGTTAACTTATGTTTTCAAATATCTTGTTTTTCTTTTAAATAACATCTTGAATAATCTCAATCTCGCTCTCTTTCCTGTTTATGATTTACCGCTGACGCACTCTGTATGTTTGCTTTGCTGTTTCTAATCTTTCACGAGACATTCACGAGATCTAAGAGTAAATACAACAATCGAAATAATGTTAAACGTGACGAAATTTACAAAAAAAATCCGAACGTACATGATAATGAGTTTGTTTATCTTCTCGGTTACCATTAGGAGGTGCTTCAAATGTCTTTAATTATTTTATAACATTGTGTAATGTTTGGCCTGGTTTCGCGAATTCCATAAATAAGATAATAAATATTTTGCATAACTTTTTTTGGTATTTTTATACGAGAGATATGTAATGATACGGCAAAAAATGAAAGGATTATTTTTTTTTAACATTATATACATATAACATAAATATAGATATCTCCCTAATATTAACTGGGATGGCTTAACGATAATTCATTGCATTCAAGCATTGCATCTTTAACTACCTGGAAATAAAAGTAACCCTGAACACTCCATATCCATCAAACTATTATCTGTTTTCTATCTCTTATTTTAGATTTATCAGATCGATACAAATCATATTTTACCACGAGGTCATATTAGCCATGTAGCAATCAACATAAATTCAAATAGAGGCGACAATGATAATATTATCGGCCAATAATCAAATATCAAACTGGGTTTGGATTATGGATATCCAACCACACCCTACGATGTAACTTCTGGTACTGAGTTGTGCAATAGGTAGAAAGGGAGAGCGCGCGCGATATATACCCGCTCCAGATACCAGAAAAGCAAAACAGCATTTATTCAATTCATAATATTGAAGGGAGAGCGCGCGACAACACCATGCAGATCTATCAATATTTATTAAGTTACGGATCATATATTTTCAACAATGATCTCTCAATATTTATTAAATTTCAGATCATACATTTTCAACAATGATAATTTTATCAGTCGATAATAAAATTATCATTCTGCATACTGTTCTTGACACTGAGGGGAGAACGCGCAACAGTGCCAGCTTCGGGTATAAACCCAGACCGAAAGAGCTAAACAAAACATAATGGATCATCCAACTACACCCTACGGTGAACCTCTAGTACTGAATTGTGCAATGGGTACAAAGGGAGCACGCGCGATGTACTCGCTCCAGATATTAGAAAAGCAAAACAGCATTTACCCACTTCGTGGTATCGAAGGGAGTGCGCAGTTTTAAATGAACAGTAACAGATTTAATTCAACTGTATTTGAATATTTGATAATAATCAAAACAGTATCCTGTGAGAAAGAGAAATCGAAGTACTCTTTAAATACTTCTCAAAACTACCAAAATCAATAGAAGACAAAGTGTTCAATGAAAAACTCACTTATATAGTAATCATTTAATATTAATGAAAACATTAAATAGAAATAATAGAGCTTTAAATACATCTCAAAACTAATATAAATCGATAGAAATTAAAGTGTTCAGTGACAAACTCCCAATTAATAAACGTTAATATATAACAAAGTGTTCAGTGATACACTCACCCTTGGAATTATTCGAGAGCCACACGACACGACACTTGTTCACAATATAAATAAAAATGTTTGTTTCAAATACTGAAATGAAGCCACCTCTAAAGATACCCCACCATTATCGCACACCTGGCGGTTAACTACCCTTAAGTATTATAGAAGCTTTTAGATAGAATCAGCGAACACATTAAATGTGAACAAAAAACACAACCCAGTGTCTTTAAGCGGAAAAATAGAAGATAGTGGGCATCTGGTTAAATGCAATAAAATCCATCTTTACCAAAAAAGGGTTAAAACTATCGTTTTGCCTGAGAATGAACAAGAGACCGGAAGATGTAAATTAAACAAACGATAGACTTGTCGTTTTATTTGAAATGAAACCAATGTCTAAAAAATATATACTAAACAAAAATATTTCTTACAGATAGTTACTAACACCAGGAAAACGACCTTTACTCTAAAATTATGTTACTGTCAGTATGGGGGAATATTACAGGAATTGTGCAGTATGAGTTTCTGAATCCTAATGAAACCATAAGCGCTGAATTTTATTACTGTGAGCCTACTAGATTAAACTGGGCTTTGATTCAAAAATGTCTAAAACAGATTAATAGGAAAGATGCTATTCTGCAGCATGACGACGCAACATCTCATTGCTTCAGAAGTACCCAAGAAAAAAATCAAAGAGTTGGACTTGGAAGTAATTCCTCGCCCACCGGATTCTTCTGATGCTGCACCATCAGATTACCATCTTTTCGAATCTATGGAACATTTTCTTCGTGGAAAAAAATCCTACTGTGACAGCTATCAAATTTGCATTCGAAAAGTATTGGTCTTGCAAATCACTCTCCTTTTACAAAGAATAGAATGGAAGTTTACAGATGGATGGACAAAGATTGGAGATTTTATTGTAGATTTAAACTGTATTAATTCTTAAATTAAATAAAATGCTTTTCCCGGATAAAAAGTACTGGGGATTTTTTAATACTTTTATTTTTTCGAAAAAGTTATATGTCTCATTCTCGATAATGGCCTTCTCTCTGTTCCTTATCATGTCTTTATATATTTCATTTTTCTTTTATTATCCAAAATAGCCAAATAATGTATGCCCTGTGATTTCTAACCATTTGGAGCGAATACATTATGCATTATAGTCTTTGAATCATAAACACATGCAAGTTTTTTCCCTGTGGGATCATCTGAAGATTTGTATATGGAACTTTGACATGTCATTACGACTAATCGACTAATCGAATAGGTATTATCATTAACATTACCCAATATTACTACCATTTAAACATTTCAAACAAAAAAATACTAATGGTAGGTCTTAAAAACAGTGACCCAAGTTCGATGTTTTTTGATAAGATTCAAAATGTATTCCTAAAAAAATACAAATATTTGTACATTTAATATTCATAAAATCATTAGTATTTTGAATGACTTTACTTTTTCTTTTGGACAATTAATGAACGACCCTTTAAAACTGACTTAAATTTGAAAACTATACTTTCACTTCGTAACAATGTAAGTTTTGTTCGGAAAGGGCTAAGTCCGGTGAATACAGATGGTGGGCTAGGACGTCCTATTTAACATTATCCAGTTTTTTTGATGCAAAATTACTGCATCATGTCTGTGGGCGAATTCTAATCGTTTTCCTTCAATGCCCAGTTCAATTTTATCAATTCTCGGTATCGATCGCCAGAAATCATTTCACCAGGTTTGAGCAGTTCGTAATACACTATTCCACCAAACCAACTACACCTCGTATTATCTCACCAAATAAACAACAAAACCTTGTTTCCATGTGTACTGCGCACTGGTTGTGGTGTTGAAAGCTGGTCTGGGTCCACTCATGATTTTTTGCGCTTTGGATTAACAAATACATCCACTTTTCATCATCTGTCAGAACTTGATACAAAAAACTTTTTCTTTTCTGTCTGGCATGCAAATTCTCACAAGTGGTTTTTCTCATTTCAATGTCTATTTCCTTCTGGATCTATCCCAATGCGTGTAGACGTTCGGAAATGGTGGATTGGGCAACATTCAATGTTTCTGCCATTTGTTTCAACGTGAATTGAGTCTTCATCCAATAATGCTTGCAAATCTGCAACTTCGAACTTTTTCGGCTGTCCTGGACGGTTCTTTTCTTTTATATCAAAATCACCATATTTAAAGCATCGTTCACAAGTTTTTTCGATCAGAGCAGGTTCGCCATAAGCTTCAACCAACAATCGATAACTTTCGACAGCCATTTTCTTCAAATGAAAAAAGATTATTAAACTTCCACGCAACACGTTTTTTTCTGGTGCATAATTTGACATATTCAAAGCTATGAAAAACTCTGTTTTTTTGCGCAATGACAATTAATAACGAACTGGCCATTGATGGTTCCTCCAAATGCCTTAAACATCAATAGTCTATATCAGAGGTCTCCAAACTTTCCAGCCTTAGGGCTATACTGATTACTCCAGTTCTCCAGTAAGTTCCAAAGGCCAAAACTGCTTTAATTTTTCTAACTTTTGCTTCAGAGGAATCATTAAATGTACAGATCTTTTGACTCAATGTAACAATAAAATATTAAATAATTATCCAAGCTACGCCAAAGAAAGAACACTTCTACGAATATCAACTTCGGGCGTCTTTTTTGGATGCATATTATTTCATCAATTATGGCGAGTCTCAAAATTAACGATTTTCATCACGTTTGAACATTTTAACGTTTCAAATGTCCATAACGAATTATTTCACGTTGCTATACAACAATGTGCTTTCCCCAATGTGTCTACTTAATTTTTATATCAAAGCTGGCTTATCTTTGATATTCAGATCAGAAAGACAAGATTTTGATAACCAATTTTATCACTGACGACCAATGAATGTGCTGTAAAACTCACGTGTTACAGCACATTCATTAATCCTATTAAATATTCTACGAAATTCTTTTATCAGTCATTCTACAAACTTTTTTATCGTTTTACATTTTTTCTCTTGTGTCACTGATTTCTCTAAAAAAAATATTTTTGTTTTTTCATTGTTAGTAGTATTTATTCCTGTTTTTTTTACTGCATCCATGGTTTTAAATGCTGTCTAGTCTTCTCCACAATTATATATTAAAATGAATTCCATATTTAAATAATCCGAGTAAAGGAATGACTCCTTTGTTTAATTCTTTAGTCTTACACACCAAATATTTCAATATTAGAATTAAAACGTTGCTATTTATGTATCCAGAGTAACAAATATTTATCATTGGTTTTATTGTTTTTCCAAGTATTCTCCGCGATGATCGATAGCAGTTTTTTCTAGTCCGATTGAGGAATCTCCAAAACGTGCATTATGAACGCATCAACCGCTTCTTCTGGCGTCGAAAATCGTTGACCATGTAGTTTATTCTTTACGGGCGGGAACAAAAATAAATTATTGGGTGCTAAATCAGAACTGTTCGGCGGATGACCCATCAATTCGATGTTTTAACCGGTCAAATATTGAGTTGTTCGGTCCGATGTGTGAGAGGTCACGTTGTCATTGTGAAGAATGATCCTGCGTCGGTGGTTGTCTTTCCTGACTTCTGGCAAACAAATGGTTGTGAACCATTCAGAATTGACCGTTCAACGGGTCTCTACTGGCACTGTAACTACATGCCTATTTATCAAAAAAAAAAAAAACAGGCGACCATTTGTTTAGAAGTGCTTTTTGCGCTAACAACTTTTGTTGGGTTTGGCTCATTTCGAAAAACCCATACAGTCAACTGCGGATTACTTTCGGGGCCGAATTCAACGCGCACAAATCTTTTTCAAAACTAAATGTTCACGTAAAATTTTGTGTATGCTTGTCATACTGGCATTAGCCCAGGGATCAACGTTCTGAGTACGTATACAGTCAGCAATGTCAAACTTTACGATGTATATGTCAGATGGCGCCTAGCAACACCATTGCCAATTCCGAATACATAAATAGCAACCTCTGTACCTGCTTTAAATCACATTATATAAAGCACACTCGTTTTTAACATATTTTATTTTTCACATTATATCCTATAACATATTGTTAACTTTGTAGATTTGAATAGCTCAGAATTAAGATATTTTTGTATCTCAATTTCAGATGGAAAATTTATTCTGGAATTGGAGAGAGCCAGAGAAGGTGAAAGGGTGTCGTGGGTGTCTGTGCCTAGAAAGACGTTTTGGCCTCCACCAGGTACAGCGACGGCCACTCCAGCTTACAAACAAGAAAGTAGTACCTCACTTAGCGGTAAGTTGAAGCTCTCATTTATAATATAGTAAGGATAACATCAACATTATTATATTCCTTTCTAAATAATCTTTCGACTGTATTTGTTTGTATTGATTAACCGTTATTTTATCCGTTAAAATTGTCTCTTTCCCCTTTTCTATGGCACGTTGTCAATGCCCATTTTCTTTTTTTTCAATTTTAATATTTGCTTCAGTGCACTAGAAGACAAGCCATTGTTTGTTAGAGAGGTATTATGTAGAACAGAACATATTTTTAATACATGAGATGTTATGTGGGCCACGCTTAGCCATGCCTGTCTCCAGCGCCAAAGGAAGATGTTTCTTTTAGTTTCTACTTTTTTTTGCTTAATTAAACAAAAAATAATAAGCGATTATTGAAACCGTTATATATACAGTGTGATGTCGTTATGATATTTTCTTTTTTCTTTATTAGTTTCGGATGATAACAGTTCGATACAGTCGTCTCCATGGCAACGGGATCACTCCTGGAAGCAAACGACGCCACGTCGCAATATTTCCCAAGAGATGGCGCTGTTCTTTTGGCGACCGAAACGACGCAGGCGTCAGTTTAGAGGGCGGGGTGTCAAACGACGTCGTCCACTGTCTGTGGCAGAGAACAAGGATGAGGAGGGTGTAATCAGGGTGAAGGAAAGGAAGCGGGGACGATCGCTGCTTGTTATCGTGCAGAGTTTATTAGAAAGAAATTCTAGAACTAGGTATGTATGTTTTTTAGGAAAATTAGTATTATACCACGGTAGGATAGAAACGTTTGCGTACCTTCGAAAGGAAAATTGTTCGAAATAGTTGTCATTTTAGTAAACAAGAAAGGATTCAATCTCAAATCTAGATCCTGATGATGCCAACATCGTGTCGAAAAGTGATTTCGTGTTTAGTGGAAAATCTCGTCGAGCTTAATGTTTCACAACAAAAGGTTCCACTAGAAGAATTGACCTGATCATTTGTTTTTAACATCATCAGAAAATGATTCAGTTTGACTGAATCACGTCCTGATGATGTTAACATGGTTAGCGAAACACGCGTCGTCAAATTAAACACAAAATCTCTTTGAGTTTAGTGTTTCACGCCAAAGGTTTCAATAGATGAATAGATCGCTCATTAATTGTTTAGCGAATTAATCATTCATATTTCAAGAAAACTTCTACCAGGTGTGGACGGTTCAGCTTTCAAGTCATTTTCAACATCTCCGTAATTGTTGAAGTGTTTCATGGAAAGTGCATAGATAAATATAAGTGGTGGTCGTAAAAAAAAGTAAAAACAAGTAGTGGTCGAAAGGGGCCAAGTCTGGTGGGTAAGACGGATGGGACAAGAGTTCCCACCCAAGTTCAGAAATAGTGTATCTAATCGCTTTCCTTGTCATGCTGCAAAATGACTTTTTCTCGTCTTGCAGCTCATTCTGGTAGCGTTTGAATCAATTAATGATTCAAATTGATAATTGATTTTCGACGGTAGTGAACGCTATTAACTGTTTCAATCAGGCTTTAGAAGCTCATGTTACACGACACCCTTCTGATCCCACCAAATGCACAACATTGTCTTCTTTCCAAAGTGATTTGGACTTGCGGTCGATGTTAATGGTTGCCATGGTGGCCACCCACCGCCAACCCCACCATTTTCGGCGTTTTGGGTTCTCGAATTATATCAATTTGTGGTCTCCAGTCACGATCCAATGCAAAAAAGTATTTCGTTCTTGCCGATAAAGCAAAACTTCGTTTTTCGCGCTTCTATTTGTCTGTCGTTCAGTTGATGTGGTACCCATTTTTCTGCCTTTTGGATTTCTCCCATGGCATGCAGACGATCACAAATAGTTTGGCGACCAACATTTAACCTCTCTGCTATTTGTGCTTCCTTCAATGCTTGCAATTCGGCATTTTCAATTTTTCGGTTGACCTGGGCTTTCTTTGTCTTTCAAGTCGAAATCACCTCTCTTGAATCGTCTAAATCAAGGGTCCCCAAACGTTTCAGTCTTAGGGCCATACCGTTTACTCCAGTAAGTTCCAAGGACCAAAACCGTTGTAATTTTCCTGCTACTATCTATAATTTCTAAACTAGTCGCCGAGTAAGCGCCCTAAAGGAGCATAGGCTTGCTAAATTCGCTAGTCACGGGCCGGATTGATGACACTGGTGGGTCGTAGTTTAGAGACCTTTGATCTGAACCACAACGTCTTGCTTTGGAACGTTGTCACTTTAAGTTTCCACAAGTATACGACGGCTTTCACTCGCGTTTTTCTTTTTTATTGAACAAGAAAATGTGTAAGTATGGCTGCAAATGCTCTCATTTAATCATTCACCGCCACACCGGGTAACAAAAAAAATTGTTGAAGTATCTTTAAGTGGAATTCAGCAAACTTCATGATATTCCTAATAATAAATGAAACTTGATTTATCACTTCATAGCGGAAACAAGGGAGCTATCAAAACAATGGATTGAACGTGATAATTTTGATCAAAAGTAAACAAAAACTATTAACTTGATATATATGATATATCACTTATATAAATGACAAGGTGATAAGAACTAAGAAACGTCACGAAGAAATTGAAAGAAAGTACATGCAACAAAGGATTGTACATAAACCAAGATAAGATCAAATATATAGAGTGGACAGATAAGAAATTTAAAAATTGAAATTATCTGGAAGTAACGTGAGAAGGAGGATCAAATGTGGATTTGATCCCCCATCTACCTGTTGTGTAGTTTTGGGGTTATTTTAGAAAATAACTTGGGTGGAAGGTGGGTCGCCTTCTGCGCGCCGTGTAAAGATATTTACCATTGACTGATTCAATCTCATTCAATCAGATTGGATTATCTCTTGTTTCATTTTTATATAAGATGGTTTTCTATATACCCCTGTAAATTATTTAAATATATAAGTAAGCAAGCTTTAAAATGTTTGTAATTTGGTTTTGTTTAGCACTCCACCTAGACCTGAGACCGTGGTTTCACCAAGAAAAAGGTTTCTGCGGGAAATGGAGAAGGAAAGGACCCCATCGGCTTCCAGTAGTCCAAGCTCCGACCGACCGGGATCAAGCGATGATGGATTATCTAATTCTCAAAAAAGGTGATTAATTACTAAAAAAAATAAATGAATAAAATGTATCTTTGTATGGGCTACCCCTCGAAACAGTAGTCTTGAAAGTATAAATTTGCAACCTATAAAATAACATCAGAAGTGATTTTCAGACATGAGTAAAAAAAAAGGTAAACCCCCTAAAATGCAGAATTAAAAGTTACATGAAAGGTTAAATGGATGAAAAATTAATTATATTTTCACAAAATAACACTTAAAGAAACATAAATAAAAATACTTATATAAAAGGTCGCGCACACAATTTTCTTGCTCCAATTCAAACTAGGCCGAAACAGATCGCGATATCAACGATGCGCTTGTCCATAAACCACTAATGAACGTACTGTGCAATGATTTAAAAAATTTCCTAGCGATGATGAGAGTCTTCTTCTGAATTAGGCGTAACGCATGCGAGGATTTCTAACTATATGCTAAGGGGCTCTGCACAGATTGAATGAAAATCAAAAAATCGTCGTTTTTAAATGTCATATATCCTTCTTTTGAGCAATAAAAAATTCGTTTCTCGAACAAATTGTGACGTGCGATGAAAAGTGGATAGTTTACGACATCGACGACAATCGGCTCAGTGGTTGCACCGCGACGAAGCTCAACAACGCTTTCCAAAGCTGAAAATACACCAAAATAAGGTCAAGGTGACTGGTGGTTTGCAGACGGTCTGATTCATCACCCGCTTCCTGGGCCATCTGCTTCCGAAACGATCACAGCGGAGAAGTACTGCCAGCAAATAAGTGAAATGCATCAAAAAACTGCTGCGCCTATGCCCGCCATTGATCAACAGGAAGGAACCAATTCTCATCCATGACAACGCTCGGCCAACGTCTCAATGATTACGCGACAAAAGCTGCATGAGTTGGGCTACGCAACTCTCAACCATTCGCCGTACTCGCCTGACCTCTTGCCTACCGACTACCATTTTTTCAAGCATCTCCGCAACTTCCTACGCGATGACGCCTTCGTCGTCTCCATGATCTCGAAATTTTACGCTACTTATATATATATATATATATATATATATATATATATATATATATATATATATATATATATATATATATATATATATATATATATATATTTTTTTTTTTTTTTTTTTTTTAATTTATATCTGATATTAATGTATTTTTTATATAGAAGCAGAGGTCGTCCGCCTGGTTCTACGTGTCCTCCAGTAGCAAAAACGCCCCCTACGTCTTTAATAAAGACGGAGAAATGTGACAATTCCACTCCTCCACCATTACAGACGTCGGCAAGGTGTAATGGCATCGAGGATGTCTCAATGAATACCACGAAACCAACCAGAAATTGTAGTTATAGGTAAATAATGTTAGGTTATATTAACAGCAATTAAACTGTCGGGAAATGAATACAGGTTTTTAACCTCTATCTTTGAAGGAACATAAATTGGCTTTGTAGTAAAGGAAAAATTGTTTTAAAAAACTTTAAACTATATATTTCCAGACACTCTAATGGTATGATATAACTATCCATGTTTTTATTTTGAACTTACGTAATAGTATATTTTTTTGTGGCAGTATTACTTCATTACTGGCGGAGGACCATCACAAAAACAATTTGAAACACTCTCCAAGTCACTCGCCTAACCGATTTTCCCCGGTGGTGTCTCAGATGGGGCCTATACCACCCCCAGGGACGCGTTACTGTTCTCCCATCACATCAGAAGATCGGTTATATTCAGAAAGTGTCGATAGATTGAGATCTATTGAATTATCGGTAAGGATGTATAAATATTATTTCTTTACCAGCGGCGGCTCGTGGGTTTTTAAAATGGGAGGGCGTAGAAGAAAATAGTGCTGTTGAAGAATTTTTTTGCTTCCCTCTTTTTCCTTTTTACAATTCGTGCTGTTGGAACCCAATAGAGGGGGTGAACCAGAAAAGTGAGTTAAAGGAAAGAAATTGAACGGAAATAAAATATGATGTTTTCCTCTGAAAAATTGTTTACTGTGAAAAATGCTGGAGGGGCGCCGCTCCAACGCCTTCCCTCACGAGCCGCCATTGTTCATTACTATATATTGGGTCGCTCGGAGATTATTAATAAGACAATTCTTTTAAAAGCACATTTTTACAATTTAAACCTTCTCTTAGCTTTAAGATAATCCCTCATTAGAAATTTATATTTAAATCTAATTCAAAACATTCCAAAAAAACAAACGTTAATCTACTGGTTTCCGAACTGACGAGTATGGCAGATACAGTAGCTCATTTCATATAAACTGTAACATATAGCCAATGACAAAACTTATTAGAATTTTGACCCTACTTCAATAAAGCACTAAATATTTTCTACGAATCAGTTATATTTTTAATTATTACTGAATATATCACATAATAAGCAAAACAAGAGCTGCGTAATCATAAAGACAGAGATAATTTATAAGTGGATTAAACAACTTCCCCATCCAGACCGTTCAAACTCGATGATGGAACGATATTATTAGTATCACAAAAAATATTGTCAGCCATGTTGATAGACGAAAAATTATCTTATTTGGAATGCGTTAGCTAAAAAGCTAATGATAAAAATTAAATAGTAATTTTTCGTACAGCTCAACCAACATAGCTTGGCCTCTGAGATGCGCAAAAGAAAAAGTGAGACAGTCTAACAGAGACAGAGAAGGGAGAGTTCCTCGAATGTGGTCTCGGGCGGTAGTCTACTGCGCATCCAAACCTGAAAAACTTGCTATCTATTAACAATCATTTAACATAATATATTCTAGATAATTATATTGATATTTAGTATGTTTATTGTTACATTTTGAAAAAACAAACAGGTGATAGGGTTCGCCTGTTTTTTTTTTGGTGAATAGAAGAGCAAAGCATAGATAAGTTTCATATTGGACATTTATCTCTTTATAAGTTTTGGAAACGTAACTTGGTGCCTTGGACATCAGACAGCTTTGGTTTAAAAATTTAAGAAAGATGATATCATTCTTTTCGACGGTAGACAATCTGGAGGACCTATTGAGTTTGATAAGGATCTATTGTTATCTGAAATTGAAGCTGATCCCAAACACACCATCTACTAATTAACCACAAAACTTAAAACTTCATGGTCCACAATACAACAGTGTTTAAAACAACTGAACAAAGTGAAAAGAGAAAATAGGTGCCATATCAACTTTCAGTTGAAACAAAATTCACCATGTAATCATCTGCTGTACACTTTTGTGCATGTTAGGCAGAAATATTTTCCTTAATAAATTGTTACTAGCGATAAAAAGTCGAGCAATTCATATAAGAAAAAACAATAGTTAACACTAGGACAACTACCTATACCCAGGTCAAAACAATTGAAAACAAGGGCAAATAGATGGAATGTGGGTCACATCAATTTGCAGTTGAAAACAAAATTCAGTGTAAGAGAGCTGTATTATAAGTACGTGGCCTAGGCCAGAGATGGCTCTGCTAATATTTAAAAAGTTATATTTTTCGTAATTATAACGTTTCACAACAATACTGCCAAACTGTTAAGTCGCTGAGTAAATAGTAGTCATTTAAATAGAACAGTGGAAAAACTTGAATATCGAGCAGTGATAAAACACTTGTTTTCTAAAAAGAAAACAAATGATGAACGGGGCCCAGCGAAGTTTACGGGGACTCTGCACCTTAATTAATCGAAAAGGTATAATTCCGCAGCGAGACCTCATAACATCCGGATCATTGAAGAAAAACTGAAAAGAGTTGGGCTGGGAAATACTTCCTCGCCCACCGTATTTTTTTGATACTGCACCTTCAAATTACCGCTTTTTCAGATCAATCGAACATTGTCTTTGTGGAAAAAAATCCTACTGCGACATCTATCAAAACTGCACTCTAAAAATATTTTACTTCAAAATCCCTCTCATGTTACAGAAGAAGAATAGAAAGTTTGTCAGAGGGATGGGCGAAGATTTTCAGTAACGGTATCAGTTTATATTAAGTCTTGAATAAAATATTACTTACCCTCTAATATTTAGAATATGTATATATGGAGTAATTTTCCGAACGACCCAATAACAGCGTGTTGAAATTGAATATCAATCTTTATACTCCTAGCAGGTGGAAAAATGCGGTTATCCACCATCGTATCCACCACAACCACAGCCCTACTTAAATCCTCCATACATATATCCGTTTCCACCCCTGCCTCCGTATTACAGTCCAGGGGTGTACGGACGGGCAGAGTACATGGTTCCTCAACCGATGTTCCACCATCATTCTGCACCTCCTCACCCTCTGCCTCCGCACGCTCCTCATCCGATCATAGTGCGGAGAGAAGCACACGGTCCAGCTCCAACTTGGCCGCGGGAGGAAACCGTGAGGGAAGTGGCCGATATGAGGGAAGATCCAATAGGTAAGCATCAAATATGTATTTTCTGTTAAGCTGGTTCCACACCAATAACATTTTGCATGTGTGTTGAATTTACTGGAACAATTTGTTTGAATTACCTGGTAAACAACAGATGGTTCGTGTGCGTGCTATGCGGCGACAATATTTGTGTGTGACTTTGTGTTTCAGAGCGTCTTAACACATACAGCCCGCACAACGCAAATTTGTATTGATGTGGACCCAGCTTTAAATAACTCGTTTTTTCTTTAATCCAACGATATTTATTGACACTTATCAACCTGCATAAAAGGTATTTTTGCAGGTTGATAACACCATTGCTACGTTTTTAAAACGGTGGCACTTTTGTTCGTAAACCTCTTAAATTCCTTCTTTTTGTGTGACGCTCTATTGACCAAATGGCCATCCATCTTGTTTCACATCTGAGCAAAGCGTTTACTAGACGAGGATTCGCTTCAGTTTTGGAAATCATACCTTGTTAGGCCTAGAGGCAAAATATTCTTTACAAAGGGTTTTCAGGAAACGTTTTCCAAAGGCTAAATTTTATATAAACATATGGAAATGGAAAGCTGTGTCGAAACACGGGCGAGATACAACACCGCAAAAAGAAGAAGAATAAAACCGGCTATACACGATCCGGTAGGCCTGTCAGTTAAGACTGAACAGTCCGTCTAAAAGCCTGAGCGTGTGTATAGTCCAGTTACTGTCTGTTGAGACTGTTCAGGTGGCGGGAAATAAATCAAAAATACCCCATCCTGCCCATCCGGCAGGTCGGACGAGGGCGCAGTCCATACGTGTGTATGGAACGGCCGCCTGTCAGGTCGTCAGGCTATCAGTTCAATCAAATTGGTAGTAGAACTAAGAATAATGTACTTGAAGTTTTTAGAAAAATGGAAGTGCACGTGCACGAATTAATCTACAAGTCTCAAGAAAATTAACAACTCGGGTAGTTGTCGTTCTTAAGGAGACAAAGAAAGTCGAGGATTCTTTGGTCACTTTCTTTAGGTCTACACCATGTCTTACGTTTCTCTCTCGATATCTTTTTATTCAAAGCGACTGCCAAACCAAAAAATGACAGAACGTCGTCGTCATTAAAGGCTACGGTTAAGACAAAAGTTCACCTAAACGTTTGGGGTTCGACAGTTCATCCGGTGTCCGTTCTTCAATCGGGCTGTTCACTCTCAACCGGAAGGTCGGTCGGATCGAAACAACCGAACAGTAGCAACCGTCTTCATATTATCACAAGGCAAATGTGGTTGAGCTAAAAGCTGTCTTGGTACTACTATATTTGGTCGGAGTCTTCAAAAGCAATCATCGATCGCTTGAGGATCTTTGAAAAATAGATGGAACAGGCATAGAAACATTCTGTGCAATAACGACTTTAAAGCGATTTCCATTTCTTCTTACTTGCCTTCGCTTTGACAACAAAGAAAATTATGAAGAGATGTGAATTGGATATGCTGGCCGCAATAAGAAGTTTGGTTGAGAAATTAACTGAAAATCGTAAGACTGTACACCACCGGGGAATATTTGACAATAGATGAGAAACTGGAATCATTTAGAGGCAGGTACCCATTACGGCAGTATATGGAAAACAAACCTGCGAAATGCGGGAAAATAACCAGATGGACCCTATAATTTATGCAATAGTCCAAGTAACATTGTTGAACGACTTGTAAGTCTGATTTCAGGTACAAATCGAAATATTACATTTGACAACTGGTAAACCAGTTACGTGTTACTTGTCAAATTTCAAAAAAATCATCAGCTTTCCTCCTTTGGAACTATTCGAAAAAACCCCTAGTGCTTTCCTAAATCCCTAGTGCTTTCCTAAATGCGCGCAGTCGGGAAATAATGTCAACTTTGTTTGGCTTTCAAGAGGACTATACATTTTAGGTGATTCAGAAAACAAATTACCAGAAATAATATCGTTCTATAATCTTACCAAGAGAGAAGTAGATTATCTACAAATTACAACATTGCTAGAAATAGTCGTTGGTGCCCTCTGACTCTATTTTTTTCATTGATTAATACAGATGGCATTAATTCACAGATTATATATAGAGATAACAATGGCGGTATAATTTTATTATATAAAAGAAAGGAGAAAGAGGAAAAAACCAAAATAGGAAAGAAACTGATAAGCGATTATCAAAAGGAGAGAATCTCAAATTTTAGGGCTGCAAATGCTTTTGCGCAGAATAAGAGGCGATTCAGACGAACATTCAGTTAAAAAGCCAGGGCTTAATCATCGAGGTAGATGTCAAGATTTTCTTCAAATACGAAATCGCAAATCCAAATAAGTTTCTAAAGCTTGCGATAAATTTATATGCTTAGAACATGTACATATATATTGTGAAAATTGTTCAGTTCTAACGGATGAATAATTTTTAAGCTTTTCATTTTTATTCTTATATTTTATAATATGTTACTTTCACGTAGTTCCTCATTTTTCTTTTTTTATTACAAGGATTATACAAAAAGTAAAGTTTTGGGGTTAACAGTGTACAGTTAACAGTAAGTTACAGATTAACGTGGGTTCCGAACCACGGTCATCAGCTACCGAAAACCCCGGTCAGCACCCCCCTCAGTCTATCAACCTTTGGTTTTGTGCTTAACCGAAAGTATCTCGAGAAGCCTACCAACTGGCGAGTGATCAACGTAGAAAACCTCTCAGAACGCATCCAGCCTTACCCAGCCTCGGAACTGGCGTGACTGAGGGATGATTCCTTGTCAGATTTTACACTCTTACCTAGAAACATTCACAAGAATTTAGAAAAACTTTTTTGCCTAGTACGGGATTCGAACCCGCTCCACATTAACTGCCTTAACGTAAGGCTGACGCCTTAGACACCACAGCTAATGTGGCTCCTAAGGATTATTCAAAGAATATGATTAAAAATCTATTAGAAAAAATTTTATTATTACTTTTACTAATGCTTATGTTTGTTTTTATCTGATTTTCTTCTTTTTTGCTTATATTATAGTGTCCAAAATTTAATGTATTGCTAGTTTTTCTTTTATTATATCAAATTTCATAATGTAATGCCTCATATGAAACGCAGTTCACATGACAAACAACTAATAGATCTTAAAAATGTGAAATTTAACTCCGTACCTGAAAATAAACATTGGTGGGTGCGGTACATCCCACATGTTACAGATTCTTACGTCATATATGTTGGGTTATACCCCTGAGGAGTGAAGTACAATGCTTAATTTATTAACAAAGGAATAAAACGCAAATACTTTTGTTTTGTTCATACTAGTGTATGGAATTGTCATTTGTAACCCCAGATTGATTAATAAGTGAACGAACTATTGATTTCTTAATTTTGTTTTCAGATATGCCACTGAATCTTTCAAAACATTCTGGATGAAACCATAGTTGCCTTTAACGACGTCAAACAAGCAGAAGACATTTTAGGAACATTCTTTAAAAAAAAAAAGCGAATGTTTTTGATGGATATATGTCTGCTGTCCTCTGGTGATGTTGTCTGTGTTTGGGTGTATCTGAACTAGATTATAACTTTATTGTTTCTGGCTAAAAATAATGTATTTCTAATGGTTAAGGTTAAGAATTAAAGTTAAAATCTAGTTGATTGAGAAAATAGTTTAAACCAAGGGCAAAATATTTTCGTTTTCTGAATATTACTTCATTCAAAGATGGATTTTTCAGACGTCGCTCGTATGAGATGGTTTATAAGTTCAGCAACAGTCATTGTGCAATTAATACATAAATTCGGTTACGCGAAAGTGTAGATATCGTTATAAACAACTGTAAATAAAATTGATCTTGTGTATAGACCAAGTGAAATACTTTTAGGATTTGTAAATGATATTTGGGCTAATTAAAAAAGAAGCCCGAATAATAGAAAAAAAAAAGAAATATAATAGATAGTATTTTTTTGTGTAAATGTAAATAGTTAAGAAAGCTATTGTACATAGTGTTGCCAACATATCAGCATTATTTATTAAATTCTGAAAACTGACCTCTTAGTTTTCCTTTCAGTTTATTTTTGCTCCAAGCAAAAGCGTTTGTTAGATTGTTAACATTTGTATATATTTTTGAAAAGAAGTAAAAAAAACCTTATTTAGAATGGAAAAAAAATGTATAAAGTCTATTTTCGTATGATAAACCGCATAACCTAATAAAAAAAGACAATAGTTAGGTTTTATATGTATATACTATTGTTTATGGTGTCGTAATATTTTTATATGACAGTTCATTATTTTCCTTGGTTCAATTCTTTTTTCTATTTCGAATCTTTGGTGTGAAACACTAAACTCAATCAGCTTTACTCCTAATCACTTGTTTTCTCGACGCGCGTTTCGCTAACTGTGTAGCATCATCAGGAGATACTTCAATCTAATCATGAATATCACAATTTTGTTGTTATTTATTAGATAAAATCGCCTGATGATGGGTGTTTAGTGGTAAACCTCATTGGGTTTAGCATTTTCCATGGTGTTATATCATGGAGGTTATCAGAAACAATATTTATTTTATAAAATAAAAAAATTAAGTGAAATTTGGATATTTTTTGTTAAAATGTGGAGGAGTGTGAGTGAAAGTGTTAAAGTTGTTTTTCATCGTTGGTCATAATGATCTGTCGCATTGGTGATTTACGACCCTCCAGACTGGTACGTCATTTATTTTTATAAGGGAATCCATTTTTTTTTTACTATTTAACACATTTTATGCTACTGTCCCCTCTGTGCCATTCGCTATTTTTTTTTTTGTTAATATCGGTATTTTCCCAATGTTAATAAATAGCAAAAATATCAAGAATCTCATTACTTTTTATCTTAATTTATTAATCCGAAGAAGGAAGCAAGAAGTCGTGAAGTTCTAGATTCGGCTGAATTCTAACGCTTTAACTCTATTTATACAGGGCGATTATGCTTTGCTTTGAGCTCTTAAGGTGTTTTTGTTATTCTTTTATTGAGCTTAGTCACCCTGTATAAATTTCTTGTTTGAAAATTTCTTAAAAAGAGACCATAACATTTTAAGAACGATTTCATCGTACATTATTTAAGCTGACTTCATATTGGCACTATTGTGATACAATTAACTATTTTTGTAACCAGAGCCCGACTTTGAACTGAATTTCTACTTGTACTTGTATTGTTGTACAGTAAATAAAGCTATAAAATAATATACTACTTAAAATAATGGTTTTAATCAATATTCCCTACATACATCTATAAATAAGGAAGTTCGTTCATTTCGCCTAGTTTATGTCAATAGGTAGATTCCTAAACCATTGCAGAGGTCTTGGACAACAAGACGAATCGTAGATCAAGCAAGTTGAAGACAGATTCCTTGACATTGGATTGCAGGTGTTCTATTGCTAATTTCGTTAAAAATTGCATTTCGTTTGCTGAGACGTATAAAATTGTTAATAAATTAATGTTATATTAAATGAATCAAAATTGATCGATTTTATGCAACCAAATATACAGTAATAAGAATGCAGATGGCGCTATTTAATTAAACAACTTAACACTTAATAAGGGAAATTTTGTGTGACGCGCCTTTTTGAATTTGTGTCCGGTGTGATATTCATTTTTTTTGCATAAAACGTGAAACAATTAGGTATACACGTAAGTACTTTTTCTTATTCTACTTTCTATACTAAGGTAATTGCGATTTCATTTATATCCATAATCAAAATGAAAATTATCTGGCTTTCTGGACTGATAAAATTTCACTTGTCCAAAAAACATATTGGACTAGGAGGGGAGGAAAGTAAAATGAAATTTATAGTTTGTGCCCTTAAAACTAAAATGTCCGATATCGCACAATCTACGAGTTTGATAAACTAGATAAAGTCCAAAATGGAGCAAATACATAAGTGATAAACAATTCACTAGATTGTGTATTGAAATATTATACGTACCGAAAATGTTAAATTATTCCTTTTTATATATTATCTCTTCTTTGTTATCTCGCTTTTATAAAACGATTCTATAATTTCCTTATTCTTATTTGTTTATATCTGCTGTGATAATAGCAGTCATAACATATCTAGAAAATAAAGGATTGTCCTAAGAATGTCTAGAACTTGAAAATAAGTGCAAGTGATAATTCCGTTTTTTTTATCTTGAAGAATAAGTAATAACATTATGCTTTGAAAGTAATGTTCAAATGTGATAGGACCTTATTTTTTGAAGAGGAAAATGGAAATCGTGTTAGTATTAATGGAAATTAACTAGAAGAATATAGTAACAGGATATCTTTGACCTAAGTTAATAACTGTAGATATAAACAAAGGCTTTCTTTCAGATCCAATCATTTCTTTGTGCTCCAATTAGATGATTTCCAATTTTATCCTGCATATCGAATATCTGCCTTATGCGTCCCGATACAAAAAGTAAGCAAATTAGTGAAATTAGTAAAACGTTTTTATGGCATGAATGCATACCATTAGAATGAGTATAAACCAGAGATTTTTTTTAAAGAATTCGCAGACCATGATCGCTTTTAGTTTTTTTTAATATGCAATCCAAAATTGTGCTTAAAATTTATTTTTACTTTTTCCAAAACTTTGCCAGTCCAGAAAAAAGTAGATGATCTAATTTTGATTTTCATAGAACTCTATAACATTTAAATTAAAAAATTGGAGACTATACCAATAACTTTTTTTAATTCAAGTTTCAATGCTGACTTTTGGAATTTTTTAAATAAATAATTAAATAATTAACATAACAAAACTGAGGAGATATCAAAAGACTCCTCCTATCGGCCATTTTAATTTGCCAAAAGATACACCAAACACCCCGTTTAGTTTAGAATAATCATGTGGCTGGATGAAAAAATTAAAAAATAGACAGGATATAAGACAAAGGACAAAACATAACGATGAAAGATAAAATACAATTATATTAAATTTACATAAACATTTTCTCTTCTTTGGCAAGTCCCTAAATAATACCTGGAGCTAAACTCGAAGAGATTTACCATTAAACGTTTAACTAAGCATGTTAGCCTTATCAGGTCAGGATCAATTAAATCATCTAAGATTGAACATAATTAAAGAAATTGCGCGTACAGAAATTAAGTAAAAGTGACTTGGTGTTTAGTGGTAAATCTCTTCGAGTTTAGTGTTTTACACGGAAGGTTCCAACAAAAGAATTGAACAATGGCTCACAAGACAAGGCATCAATTACCTTTTTAAAATGATTTTTTTTTTTAATTTCTTTAATTCCAATGTTATCCTTTTTATTACTATTATAATATATTATTTAACAGTTACTACTTAGTTTTTTGACCTTTATGTTTTATTATTTCGGGGAATCTTTTGGGTGTAGAGTTTAGAAGTCTGACATATATTCATATATATATATATATATATATATATATATATATATATATATATATATATATATATATATATATATATATATATATATATTCAATGATGTGGCTTTCCATTCTTTTTTAATCACCTCCCAAAGTTCAAGCTTGAGGTAAGTCCACAAGTTCTCAATTGCATCGAGGCCCGACGATCGGAAAGTCCACGGCAGTTAATCAACGTTATTGTCACTAAAAAATTGTTTCGTTGCGCTAGCACTATGTTTCGGATCATTATCCTGATGATATTTCCATACCAACGCTATATTTTCTTTTGCAAAAGGTAGCATGACTCAGTAAATTGTTCCTATACCATCCGATGAAAAAGCTGCCCACAGCTTGATAGTACCGCTTTCGTGCTTTACAGATTTAATAGTATATTTTGACAATAATTCTTGGTTGGGTGTTCTAACATATCGCCTATCATCAAAACCTATTATATGTACTTTTGTTTCATCGCCTCATAAAATATTGTACTGTTTCTTGATTCCCTGTTCACCATAACAATTTCACTGATCTTGGGCAAACTTTAAACGTTATTTTACATTGTTGGAAGATAACAAAGGGACTTTTCTAGCTGCTCTACCGTGTAAGTCTTCTTTGAATTGTTCTTGAATGTATTTCTAACCCCAGTTCACTTATATTTCGTTTCGTTTTTTGAACGAATAAATATTTTTCTTATATCTGTACATTCTAGCAACTCAGGTCGCAACATTGAATAATGTATTAATAAATATGAATATAAAATCATATATAGAGCGTTTAATGGGTAAGGACATCTACAAAGATTAAAATAACCAAACCTCACCAGCATCATCAACAGATCTAATTCTCGTAATATATATATATATATATATATATATATATATATATATATATATATATATATATATATATATATATATATATATATATATATATATATATATATATATTATTATTATTCACGTATGGGCCCTGGTGGACCACGCGAAGTACAATTAGAGGCGTTTGTTGTTGTTAATCTTCGTTTGTGCCCATACTAATTTCATTCTTTCGCTATGAGCTTTTTTCCTTTCGTCAGACCAAGTTGTTCCAGTCTTCCTACATTTTTCTCTCTGGCCAACCTTCCAAACGTTAACCTTGTATCTGAAACAGCCTCTATCCTGAATTTCACTTTGTGTAATATTTGCTGATCTTCTGGCTTATAGACATAGGATAGACATATAGGATAGACATTCTGGCTTAATAACTGTGTTGTAATGTCTCAGTTTTGTGTTTTTAGATAGGCATTTTTTGTTGTAAATATTTTGTGTAAGTCTCAATGCCGTTTCCATTTTTTGACATCTACCCTTATTGGCCGCTTTTTCCAACCCATTTTCCATGATTATTTCACCCAAATATTTGAATTGAGAGACTCGTCTGATGTTACCATATTTTGTTTTTAGAAATGGCGTTCTTAGTCTGTTGCAGGTCATGTATTGTGTCTTTTCAAAGGAAATTTGGAGTCCTACATTTTCTGCTGTTTCTTTTAGGATTTCAATCTGTTTCTGTGCCGTTAATACATCTTGAGCTAAAATTGATAGATCATCAGCAAATGCCAGACAATCAATTTTGATGTTGGTTCTCCCCAGTTTAATGGGCTGGTCAATATTCAGGGCCGACTTTTTTTCACGCCACTCCTGTATTACTTTTTCTAGAACACAGTTAAGTAAGAGTGGCGAGAGTCCATCCCCTTGTCTCACTCCAGTTTTAATTTCGAAGGGCTCTGAGATCTCACCCATGAATTTAACTTTTGACCTTGTGTTAGTTAACGTTGCTTTAATAATTGCCAGCGTTTTCAGATCTAGTCCTTGTTCTTTCAAGATTCGGAATAAAGATTCGCGGTCAATAGAATCATATGCTTTTTTGAAATCCACAAATGTACAGACGAGATTTTTATTGTACAGTTTTTGATGTCTTAGAATCAACTTCAGATTCAGGATCTGTTCAGGGCAGGACCTGCCCCGTCGAAAACCTGCTTGATATTCACCAATGTTAGGTTCTAACTGTCCCTGTGCTCTGTCTAGTAGACATTGAGATAGAATCTTGTAACAAACTGGGAGAAGAGATATCCCTCTATAGTTGTTTACATCCGTTCTATCTCCTTTCTTATGTAGTGAATGGATTAGAGCATCTTTCCAATCTTCCGGAATCCGTTCGGTTCGCCAAACTTCTTGTAGAATTTTGGTTATTTCTTTGATTGTACCTGGACCAGCGGATTTCAAAAATTCAGCAGTAATTCCATCTTCACCAGAAGCCTTGTCATTTTTAAGCCGCTTGATTAGCCTAATTATTTCATCTTCATTCGGTGGTAATGAATCTGGGTTTGTTTGTTTAGGTTTTAGAGTTGCTAATTTGTTTAAGGGCTCAGGACAGTTTAGTATTTGTTCAAAATATTTCGCAAGTTCTTTGCAATTGTCCTGGTTATTTAGAGCCAATTGTCCGTTTTCCTTTTGGAAGCAAAGACTTTGCGGTTGATAGCCTGTTAATTTAGTTTTAAATGTTTTGTAAAAGTTTCGGGTGTTATTTTTTTGGAAATTTTTTTCTATTTCATTAAGTTGATTGTTTTCATATTTTCTTTTAGTTTGTCTAATTAGCTTCGATGTTTCTTTTCTTACTTCCAAAAAGATGTTATGGTTTATTGCTGTTTTTTGACTGTTCCAATCTTTGAATGCTTTACTTCGGCTTAATACTGCTTGCTCGCAAACTTTATACCACCACGGATGTTTTCTACGTTTTTGTAATGGTACCAACTTTAAGGCTGTTTTAATAATTTTTTGTTTCAATTCTCGCCAGTTCTGTGATAGTTGTTTATCAAGCTCTTCTGTTAGGGCTGGTTTTATTTTCGTTGGGTCAAACTTTGGTATTACCAGCCTCTTTTGAATAAGTTTTCGAGGTTTTAAGCTAAATTTGATTCTAGTCAAGTAGTGATCCGTGTCTATATTTGTTCCTTTCCTGACTTGAAGATTCAAAATCTCTTTATAATTGGGGTACGAAATGGCAACATGGTCAATTTGAAATTCACCCATGTACATGTTTGGGCACCTCCAGGTCTTTTGTTTTGATATTTTCTTCTTAAATATATATATATATATATATATATATATATATATATATATATATATATATATATATATATATATATATATATATATATATATATATATATATATATATATATATGAGGAAGAAAAGAATGTAAATCAAATATTTTCTTCTTAAATATATATATATATATATATATATATATATATATATATATATATATATATATATATATATATATATATATATATATATATATATATATATATATATACATATATATATATGAGGAAGAAAAGAATGTAAATCAAAGTGAACTTGAAAACGTTTAATGTTCCCTTCATATTAAATTCCTGTAATATTAAAATTCGTCTTTAATTAGACCGTAATTTTCCTACTGTCACTTTCGATAAGGTTAAAAAAATATTTAATTTAATTATCATAAAAAGCCTCCTCAGAGGCTAACAAAAATTGCCGTAGCGCACGGTATTTCACGTGCACATGGCGGGGTATTGGTTAAAGTTTTCAACTAGCAATAATCGCACCTCGGATAAACCTCATCGGTTACGATAATGCCACTGCGCAAAGCTGACGACAGTTTGCCTTGGGCCGGTTTATTTGGCGGGGTTGTAGACTGCAATGAGCAAGTTATAGATGGTAGTGACATCTGCCGCTCGTGGATAATATTAAAATATTGACTCTTATTTGGGGTTGCATTTTTTTCCTAATTTCTTAATACAAGGTGTGTAAAAAGTAATAATATTTTAATTAATTCAAACAGCACTAAAAAATTACATAACCTATAACGTACAATAATATCTCTTATGACAGGTTCATTTACATGGTAAAACTCCTGTTTTTAATTTTCGTTTTAATAATAATTGTTTTAAAATAAACCTAACATAATTTTTAGAATTTTGTGTATTAAAATTTCATATAAATATACTTTTAAGTATCATATATTTATAAATCTTATAAATGGCTTGAAAGATATGTAACGACCATACCACGTCGGTCCACCGGTTCCCGTTTGATCACCGAAGTTAAGCGATGTTGGGCGCGGTTAGTACTTGGATGGGTGACCGCTTGGGAATCCCGTGTGTCGTTATTTTTATTTTTATTATTGTAATATATATATTTACCTTTGAAAACAGATCCAAAATATTTTTATTACACTTTAGGTGTCGTTGCAATCTTTTTTGTTGTATCTCTTTTATATTAAACATATCTAAACATTTTAAATATATTTAATTTTTAATAATATTTAATTGTAATTGTTAGAGCTGCTAAAAAATCCCAACAATAACCTACCCAATGGTGCAACAAAACTTTAAAACTTCGGCATAATGAAGATCATTATTATTGTTAAGATGAATAATATTAATTCCTAATAATACATTATTATTCTTATAATTTATTTAAATAATATATAAAAAAAAAAGGTAACGACACGCGGGATTCCCAAGCGGTCACCCATCCAAGTACTAACCGCGCCCAACGTCGCTTAACTTCGGTGATCGAACGGGAACCGGTGGACCGACGTGGTATGGTCGTTACATGTCTGAAATAACGTTAGGAAGACTTATAAAGCTGTATTATTTAAATAAAACTTCTTTATTTATATCATATGATTGTAATTACTTATCCATTTGAACGTATTCAATGATATGTACAACTGAACGTTAAACATTTTTTTAACGTTAAATTAACCTCTAATTTCATCTATTATGAATGGTAGATATGATTATTCTATTTTATCAGCCTGGTTTTTCCCAAAATATTCCTTATAGTTAAGTTTTCACCATGTTACAAATGTTTGTCCCTTGAATGGGACTGGCCCAAATCCAGGCGAATAATTTACTGTTCGATATCTACATCGGAATATTGTGCTATATTTGATGAGAATGCCGGGCCGACGATGCTATTTTTACAACGGCGAACCGGCATCGACAAAAATGTTTAGATATCTTTATTCTTGTCGCTTATTTTCGGCGCTGGACTTGAGTTTTCAGTAGAAATTATTATTAATGTGGTTAATATTATTAACCACATTATTTATTATTAAAATGATTAATATTAATCATTTTTCTTTCAATTTATTTTTTTATTATTTTGAAATATTTTACGTATATAGTGTACTTACATTTTACAATTTATTTTACTATTTCGAAATAAGTTTATAAAGGTCTAAGGCCGTTATTTGTATATATATTTATATATGGGGTATTTCACGCCAAATCCATCTAAGAATAAATAATTTAGCAACCCAATTCAATGGTATTCACAAGACTTTTGTATTACAGGTAATAAATAAGAGCTTTGTACCACAGGCCATGCTGGATTGTTTGCTATTTTTAGATCGAACGTGTTAAAATTACAGTGAACTATGAAAATCACTAATTGAGTTGAGTTAAAGATGTACAGATGGCGCCACCAATAAAGTTTATATATGTAAAATCGGCACAGTATCTGTTTTTAATCTTCCAACTTAAATAAGTTTGGAATCTTAATAAAAACATAAAGTTCTTCATTTTTCTAACTTATAAATAATATATTGATTGATTTGTCCGTTAATTTGTGATAGTTCATTTTTTAAAAAGGAATAAAACAATTTTTTATTTTGTTATCTATCACTTTTATTTTTAAACAAAATTTGTGTGACTATAGTTTCGTAAAACGATTTTACATTCTCAAACGCTACTTTAAAACTAATCACACTATAATATATAATCACACAAATTTTGTTTAAAAATAAAAGCGTTATATAACAAAGTAAAAAATTGTTTTATTCCTTTTTTCTAACTTAAATTGTTCAAGTTAAGCCAGTTAAAAAATTAAAGAAAGTTACATATAAGAAACAGCATTATCTGTTCCATAGATGGCACCACCGCAAACATTCTCCTTCTTTTAATCGTATAACCCAGCTAAAGATCTTTAACATGTCGTTGAATGGTAAGATCATACTTCACAGGATCATTTCTGTAGTATATCTTCGCAATCTCTCTACTCAAAAGTAGAGTTACCGCAACCATGAGGATGAGACATAGTTTCATTTCCTGAGCGTGAGACAAGACCTCGTACGGCTCATTTTCGGGCTGGACGATGGTAACCGATGATCGTTCAACCTGTCGCTTGCGATGGGGTATGGAAGTGGGACAGTCTGAGTGGTTGCGACTTTTAAGCTTAAGTGAATATTAATGACTGATTTGCAATGATGATTATTTGATACAACAACAACCTTAACCTTTCGACTCTCAAATCACTATTTGTGTGTGGGTCAAACCCAAGAGAAGAAAATAGAAATTTTAGGAAAAAAAAATAAAAAACCGTCTCAACATTCAGCACAGGCATTCGGATTACAAGAAATATAACAAAAGGACACAACGGAAAAGGAACAAAGGAAATCAATTCAGCCATGCTGATAAACACCGACCTGCATGAGGCGCCCAGAATTTCTTTATATTCTGCTTACATGTCAAATAACTGTTGTTCTTCTTCACAATGTTATCTCTTATGTTTTCCGGCTAAAGGTTTTGGTTTAAATATAAAGGTTAAATAAAGCGAGGGGTCAAGACGTAAGAGGACTTAGTCACTCCAGGTTTGTTCGTGAATGGAATGTTTAGAATAGTCGCACCACCAGCCCTTGTGTCATAACGAACTTGTTTGATATATATGTCTACCCCAGAGAGCTAAGATGTTTGTATAGGAGAATAGCGATCGCCACATAATACTAGCATTTCAATGGAAGAATTCCTGTCATAATAAAAAGTTGCCTACTCGGGTGGCCCCTCGGTTTCCTGCACATTATCCTTAGACATCTTTTTTGCATTTTTTCAATCGACTCAGATGGCTGTTGTATGTGTCATCCCAGACAACAATTCCAGATGTTAAAATAGAATTATCAAGAGCGTAGTATATAAGTCTTAATATATTAAATGACATAGACTCTGATGCTTTCCTAAATTGGGCCATCACAACAAAGAGCATTTTCTTTAAATTAAGTATATGAGGTTTCCAAGAAAGTAGTTCATCCAAAGTAACACCAAGATACTTCACTGCAGCTACTGTTTCACCTCTATACAATCATATGTTGAATCTTTACTTTGATGCCATTTAATAGGCTCATCGAAGTGCCAGGGTTTCTAAAGTGCAAAATGAAGCATCCTAATCTTACCCATGTTAACGAGCATTTTATTTCCAATAAACCAACTTTTTCATATTTTCAAATCGCTTTGCGTATTTTTCAGTACTTTTAATTTTGTATTCCCTGCATATAGTAGGGCTGTGTCATCAGCAAATATAAAAACTTGGCCCTTTATTCTTAAGGAACTAAGGTCATTTATATAAATTATAAATAGTATACTAGCAAAGTACCCTGAGAGACTCTCCACATAACACTGTGCTTTTGCTCTGTGCTCTGTGCTTTTATACCCATTCACTTTTACAATCTGAGTTCTTCCAGGTACATAACTACGAAAGCACTTGCCGATAGTTCCACTTATCCCTAATGCTTCCAGCTTTACTAATAAAATATACCCAAAAATGATCCACTTACATATTTCCCTTCATTAAGGTTTTTATACAAGTAACTGATAAACCGAACCAAGGCTAGATTCGTT
>JARFXV010001448.1:0-50376 GCA_031761425.1 Cosmopolites sordidus | reverse complement strand
ATATCGAGCTAAAAGGAGAGGATATTAAAAAAATTAATCCATTTTCTATAAAAAAATCACAATATTTCATTAAAAAAGAATATATGTTTCATTCTACCGTCTATACTTACTTCCCTGTAAATATATCTAATATTCGTATATATGTGATTTGTAAAAGAAAACAAAGCAAAAATATTTATTTTTAAATTGAAACTAAAAAAAAGGATTTGTATGCTGTTAACCAATTTCAAAATATTGGTATAGAATTAATTTAAATACCTTTTATAACAGGAAAGGCAAAATAGATTTTTGGCGTCATACCCCTCAAAGTAAATGAATTTATTTTAGCATTAAAATAAAGTACAACGAAAATTTCAATGGCATTATTAAATCATGTAGGTGCAATGGTTGCTATTAATGTATCCGGAATTGGCAACTTTGATGTTGCTAGGCGTCATCTGACAGATACATCGTAAAGTTTGACATTGTTAAGTGTATACGTACTCAGAACGTTTTGTTATACAGATGCTATTTGTGTTGCTTACTGAAACTTGAAAATTTAATTTCAGTCAAAAAATAGAATTAATTCGTGAGAATTTTCTTGCGATGATTTACTACAAATTTCGATGTGGATTATCTCAACAAAAGTGCATCAATCAACTCACTTCGACTTTTGGTGATGAAACACCATCTAAAACCACTATATATCGCTGGTTTGTTAAATTCAATCGTGGCCGTCGTTCACGGACGAATTTAAAGAAGGTCGTTCAAAATCGGTTGTTGTGCCAGAAAACAATGATACTGTGCGCGAACTGATAAAGCAAGATCGTCATGTGACATAACATGAAATTGAGGCATTCCTAGGCACAAGCATCACAAGCACACACAAGATTTTACATGAACATTTAGCCGTGGAAAATATTTGTGCGTGTTGGATTCCACATAATTTGGCAATCACTCAAAAAAAGGCTCGTATCGATTGTTATAAAAAAAAGCTCAAAAAAATCAATCATGGTGGGCTAAATGCCATGTATAATATTTACCTACACAGGTGAAGAATATTGGATATATGCGTATAAGCCTGAAAGTAAAAAGCAGTGGGTCTTTCATGGGTCTTTCAAAATGAGCCAAATCCAGCAAAAGTTGATCGCGTAGGAAACACTTCGAAGCAAATAGTGTTCTGTTTTTTTGGGATATATGAACATGTGGCTGCATTGCCACAGCGACGCAGGATCACTCTTCACAATTACAACGCGAACTCTGACACATTGGACCGAAACATTCAATATTTGATCCCGATCAAAACATCGGATTGATGGGTCATCCGCCCTACAGTCTTGATTTGGCACCCAATAATTTCTTTTTGTTACCGTCCGTAAAGAATAAACTACATGGTCAACGATTTTCGACGCCAGAATTAGCGGTTGATGCGTTCAAAAGGTATCCTGTAAATACAAAATGTTTACTGTAAATGTAAGCTGTCCAGCGATAATCTTAACATAGTGTATGTAAGGTTATCTCATTATAAAGTATAAGGTATAAAGGATGCAAATGATTGACTGAAACGAACTTTACATCAAATGATGAAGAGCCGAAAATCATCGCCAAACAGAAAACTATTTTGCCCAGTTCGACAAGTCGTAACTTTTGGAAGGCATAAAAAAGTTGGAAAATCATTAGGCGAAGTATATCGAGCTAAAATGAGAGGATATTGAAAATACTAATCGATTTTCTATACAAAAAAAAAATTAACTAAAAAAGAACTCTACTCTCGATGTATACTGTACTTCTCTGTAATTATATATAATGTTCATACATATGTGATTTGTAAAAGAAAACAAAACAAAAATATTTCTATTTAAATTAAAAAAGGAAAAAATTATTTTTATTCAGTCGCTGTGATCCAACATCAAAATATTGATGTAGAATTAATTTAAATACCTTTTATAGTAGGAAATGTAAAATAGATTTTTGGCTTCATGCTCCTGAAAGTAAATAAATTTATTTTAATATAAAAAATAAAGTGCAACAAAAATATCGATGCATTATTAAATCAAATAGTTGGTAAGCTCTAGCTACTTTAATACTGTAATATATACATGTAAAAGAGCAGGATGAAACAGTGAAAAAAACGCATTAAAGTGTAATTCAAAGACCGTAGCGACCTGCCTAGCGATAATCTTAACATAGTGTATGCAAGGTTATCTCATTATAAAATATTCAGAAGAGATATATAGGATACAAATAAAGCATTACTTACATGTAAACTTAATATTTCGACATTATGTATAAACTTTGTCGGAAATATAATATAATATTAGGTCCTCACAATTCTCGACCCCTACGTTTTATCGACTGCAGAACCTATTCGAATTTTAATTACAATTTTTTCACGTCATATAGTAATTTGAAAGCACTATATTTTGGCTTCAAACCGACGTATAAAATTTGAGCCTAGTGCGAATATAATCTAAAAAGTTAGTAATAAACGTGATGTTCGAAAAGCAACATCTGAGGCATTACATTCTTTTCGCTTTTTAATTGAAACCAATTCCGTCTAAGCTACAGACATGATTTGTGCGGCTTGGGTTGGTAAAGCTACTCCGTACAGTACTTATAAGAAGTGAGTCCAGCCAGTAGAGCCAGCAAGAAGCGGATTGAGTCCATGTCCATTATGAAAAATGTCCGGAACAATAAAAAAAAGTGAAGGATGAAGAAATGAACTGAAAAGATGGAAAATGATGAAAGAAAATCATAGTTGTAGCTCTATAAGTTAGAGTTCAGACATAAATTCGGAGTAACAATGCAATCTATTTCTAAATGTTTACTAAGCTAGAGAAAATTCAAATGGCCCTTATGAACTCACAGCTAAAAATGCAGCACAAGGAGTGGCGGCTCGTGAAGGAGGGCGTTGGGGCGCTGCCCATCCAGCATTTACCACACTAAACATTTTTTCAGAGCAAAACACCATATTTTATTTTCGTTCAGTTTCTTTCCTTTAACTCATTTTCCTGGCTCACCTCCTGTATAGGGTTTTAATAGTCTCTGACAAAACGAAAATTATGACCTCTGTCGAAAAGTAGATCCTGTACGATAATCTAAAGAAACGAAAATTGTGGTGTAATCCTGATGAGCAATTAACCAGTACCGCAAAACCAAATATCCGCTGTAAAAGGATGCTGCAGTATATATGGTGAGAGCATCTGGGCGCCGGGCATTACGAGTTGTAATGTCCGTAATGTAGTATTCTAGCTTCAATCTAACTATCTCACATTACGAGTTGCTTACCTTCTGACCGTTGTCAGTAGTAATTGATTCGTGTTAGTGATGCCCTTGAGAAAAAATGACCTTTTACTGGAGTATTTTCTTGACTTGGTCTCTTTTTTTTCATCTCTTTCAATCTCTGCAATATCACATGGTTGATTGACGCTTCACATTTATTGAGAAAGCCTAAACCTCAATGGTTTTGTCACATCAAAACCACAACGTTCTTTCGATCTGGTATTCCACTCATCTCATTCTCGTGATCTCATGAGTTGATCTCATGTTGATCATGAGTTGATCTCATTCAACTTTTTATTAAATTGCCTGCACTCTGCAGGCAATTTAATAAAAAGCGAGGGAGATTACTTCGAAAAATAACTTTCTATAACTTGTTTTAATTATAAATGTCAAAGTTAGCCCAAAAAGGCCGAGCATTAAATAAAGACCTAATATTTTGAGGTATGAAAAAAGGAAGAACACTTTAATCAAATGTTTATTTGAAAATTAGAAATTGGATCCACTTTTAGGACTTTTGAATAGCTGAGTTTATCTGTACTAAATCCTAATAAAGGAACTTTTAAATAGCTTAATTTATTTATAGTAAATCCTGACAAAAGAATTTCTAAAAAGCACAGTTTATTTGTAGTAAATCCTTACAATTAAGCAAACAGGACATCAGTGTCCTGTGTAGGTTCTGTCGATTTAAAAAGTGCGTTTGATAAATTTTTGGTACGGCACTATATTCATCATTTGATACCATTATGAAGTACATTCCATTAATTTTTCAGTTCTCAATATAGATAGTTTATGTAAAAAGAACTGCAATATTTATCTACAAATGGCAATAGTGACACTATCTAATTAGATAAGGTGGATACTAATATACATTATAGTATTGAGCATGCACAATAACAGTTAAAAGTTATTTCTTGTGGGGCGTGATATTTCTAAAGGCTACCTTCTGCTTATCGATTCTCTTGATTGAAGGGTATTTATCACTGCGCAACATGTAAACTAAACTAAAAACAAAAAAAAACTCCAAATATAAAATAGGGAAACATGTTATTTAATAAGTAATATAACAACAACATTGTTTTTCCTTTGAATGTATGTCGGTTTAGTTCTTATTAAGAATTGAAAATAAATTAAATTATAACTCATAAGCAATTATTATTGCTAGTTGCGTCATCTTATTAAACGGGCATATATTAATATTATAAATACTATTTTATTAATTACGGGTTCAAATGGTTAATAAAAGCATCTAGGGAGTAGTTTAAGGTGCCAATACTTGTCTACGACAAAACTCTGAGAAATGCCCACTGTCTACCCAAGATATACCAACAAATAAATTCTACCTCCACCTCCTTGTCGTGTTCCCTGGAAAATGTGTAACGAAGTGGAATAAAGGCGAGTTTCCGACACCTCAAAATTGGAACTTATTGATTAAATGATTTGAAATTATAGTCTTGGAATTTTAGATCTTTATACATACCAGAAGCATTTGGATACCTCTGCTGAAACATGTAGATAAATGTAAGACCGATATAGTCACCCTCCAGGAAATTAGGTGGATATGTAAAAATATACAGGAAAAGAAAAATCACACTCTATACTACTGCTACTATTCTAAAGCTCATAAGCTTGGTACAAGCATCTTACTGATTTGAAGCATAAGAAAAAATATAATAGACTTTAAACCCAACTCACCCCGATTGTGCAAAATGTGAACTAAAACAATCTTTTAACTACAGCATAACAATCGCATATGTATCTACCGAAGATAAACCAGACATAGAAAAGGAAGAATTATACCAACAGTTTGAGTAAACGATCCAAGCTTGTCCGCATCTTGATATTAAAATTATTATTGGCAATTTAAACGCTAGAGTAGGATAAAAACAACACTATAAACCAACAATTAGAAACCACGGCCTTCGTGACTCGTAAACTCGTAACCTTCACTGCTTCCTAGGACATGACGATTGCAGAAACCTAGTTTGAACGCACAGATATCCACAAAAGCACATGGAAATTACCAGATTTCAAATAAATGAATATGTGTACCTAAACTTTAAGATCTAATGTTTCAAAAACCAGTAAATGTAAAATATATAAGACACTGATCACTTTTTGGACCTGTGCTAACTTATGTGTCGGAAACCTGGGTTGTTACACAAAACAATCAAAAACTGTTAAACATATTCAAGGGACTTACGGAGGAAACTAGGAGAATGGGAAGTTGCATAAACGATAAAACTACGAACTATATAGAGAATACAGGATACCGATATAGTTACATTTATCAAACTTGGAAGGCTGGGATGGTTAGGCCATGTTGAAAATCGAGAAACCACACTAAGTAAATAACTGAGCAAGTCTTAATAGGCAAAAGACGCAAAAGAAGATCTAAGACATGTTTTGTAAATCAAGTATTAGGTGAAATGAAGACACTCAAACTATCAAATTGGAAAGCAAAAACCAAGAATAGGAACTAATGGCGCGACATTTTACAACAGATCAGAACCTTTTAATGGTTGTAGAACTATAGATGATGATGTATTTATTATTTATGTCCTACAGTATTTGAATGTGTTAGCTATCATTGTTATGCTAGCGTGATTATATGGCGTGATTGTTAAATATTGCGTTGTGTCATTGCTGTTTTTGGCAAGTGTTGGTTTTCAACTGCTCAAGACTTTCAGGATTGTCTACGTAAACACGATTTTTCGCTTAACCCCACAAAGAAAAAAACCAACGGCATCAAATCGCATGTTCTCGGAGGCCAATTGACACCACCAAATCTCGAAATTACGCGGCCTGTGAACTTCTTACGCAATAAAGCGAAAATTGGTCGTGTTTTTGTGGTTTGTGGCGCCGTCTTGTTGGAATCACATATCACTCAGATCGAAATATTCAATTTCTGGCCAAACATAATCGGTTATCATACGCTAAGAATTGACACTAACAGATACTCTTTCTTTGTTTTCGAAGAAGTAAGGGCTAATGACACCACCAGACCATAACCCGCACCAAACAGCTACCTTTTGCGAATGCAATGGACTCTCCACAATCACTTGTGGGTTGTTAGAGCCCCACATACGACAATTTTGCTTATTTACGTATCTGACGAGCGAAAAATGAGCCTCATCGCTGAAGGAGATTTTGGTCGAATCAGGTGAATGTTAAAGCACCCAATCGACGTATGCTCGGCGGGCTTCAATTCTTGCTTGAGTCGAACTTTGTAATGATGAAGATGCAAGGCCAAATACAAAATACTCCACAATATACCGTAAGACAAGCCCACTGACTGGGAACCCCCAGGAATCAATAAATTTTGGTATTAAGCCACATTTTCACCAACAGCAGCGATACACTCCATCGTCCGAGCGTTACAATGATACACATGTCTTACGACATTTGCAACAAAGCTTATGATGACCACATTCTGCTCGTAATACGCGAAACGTGACTTTGGCAGAATGATCATTTTTGTAAAAACATCAATTCTAGCTTCCACTGGACGACTCGAAAATTTAACAATTCTAACGCGTTGTTTGATGGTTAAACGATCCATAAGAGAAAATGGCAAATCTTAAACTGAACAAATTACAGTTTGGATGGCATTTAAGCCTGACAGTTGTTAAAACACAGGGCTGTATTTTCCGAACCACGATATGGATAACCCTGTATACTTAAAATATCTACGACTTCTAACTATTTTACTACCGTTATTATCAGTCCACATTAGTACAACGTTTGGAGCTTATAGACCAATTTAGTCGTCATTAGCTCCCATAAGAGAATGTTTTCCACTATAAAGATTTCTATAACAAACACCAGTTGTTATAGAAGTTGAAAAAAGAAAAACACCAGACTGCCTCGTCCAGTGAACATGGGCGAGGCAGTGGAACATCTCAACAAAGATTTATCTCCAGTCCTGATTAAGAAAAATTTGTAGTAACTATATAATAAAGAATACTGGAATAAATTTCGAACAGACGATCGGAGCAGAGTGCATCAATAATGTAGGAAAAACCCGATCGAAGTTTAGCAAACCATGTTTGGCATAAACGTCCGCTTAACGTACAGTTTTATGAACAGTCGAATTTGGCAATAGTGCCGAGAAAAACAAGAGCGAATGGAAGTTAATAAAAACTTACATTCCATATAATACAGGGTGTGGCAGAAAAAAGGGCAATTTTAAAAATCAATTAATATTAGGCATAATTACTTATATTTTAAAACTGTGACATATTCCACGTTACAGAAGAAATAAATTCTAATGTTTTAAACCTCTAAAGGGCAAGCTCAATCTCTCATAATTGGAATTTGGATTATTTATTGCTGAACAAGCTGAGTTTCAGCTACGTAATATTTCGATATTTTAATATTTGTTACATATCAATTTTTGAGTATTTAAACTGTGATTTAATACGCTGAAAATACCCATAGATTGCCCATTGATTTTCTTTAACAAGCAAATTTATATTTTGCAATATGTAGTAGTCATCAACTTATCAACTGGTTAAGATATGTTTAGATACACATATATATATATATATATATATATATATATATATATATATATATATATATATATATATATATATATATATATATATATATATATATATATATATATATCTAACGTTGCTGGATGTGTTGATTCTAACAGTTCAAATTTTTATTTGAGAAGTTTTTTTTTAAGTTATTATTTGTACAAACTTAATGTTAACTTCTAAAAATTATTTATTCTATTATCAATTCTCGAAATAGCTCACATCGAGTAATTTACAGGCTGCTCTCGTAGCCTAATTTTACTGGCTAGAAAAACGTATCAGAGAAAAAGATAGAGAGATCAATTATGCCAAAATATCTTCGGTCATTGAGGCAAATAAAATTTGATCGACGATCGCTGACCGGACCGATCGAAATAGTGATTTGTCGAAACGCACGGCTCGAGTATTAGTGTCGTCGTTAGGCCGTCAAAAGTTTACACAAAAGGGGTCTCGATTTATATACATCACAATAGAATTCCTGAAAGAGCTCCCAGAACATATCGTTTTGGCTTCTTTTCAGAACAAAATAAAGAGAAATTTGGAAATTTGAGGGGAGAAATCGATATAATATTATGTTTTTCTAAGAAAATAATAAACAATATAGCCTATATTAATTATAATAATTATTAGCAAATAAGGAAAGTAAGTACCAAAAACTATAAATTGACTCTAGTTTTTTAAATAGTTTTTTTAATAGTTAAAAATTTAAATTAGTAAGTAGTTTAAATTAAAAAAGTATTCTCCTCCCGTTTTCAAAACGAAATTAAAAAATAATTTTATCAATTTCTATATATAATGCAAAGATATAAATAAAAATAACTGTATTGCTATGTCTGCGGTAGATTTAAATTCAATATGGTTTCAGATTCATACAAAAATATTACAGAAAATACTTTAATTCAGAATTTTAATACTTTATTACAATTTTAATAATTTATTACAGAAAATAATCAATGAGAAATTTGTCTCCGTTTGTTTTTTTGTTTTTTACCCAGTGATTCTTTATTTACATAAGAACAGATATTTTTGCTATTTTTTGAGTTTTAGATCGTGGCAAAAAACCCCAAAAAAAATCAATACACAATCAGTGCAGTAAATAATTACACAGTAAACCTCACCTATATATTTTTTTGGTAGTATGTCACTGGTAGTATGTCATTAAAAACTAATTTTCAATGTATCATGGACATACACAAAAAATATATTTACGTCCTATATTCTACGTTGGTCACTCGCCAGTCGGTAGGCTTCTCGAGATATTTTCGGTTAAGCACAAAACGAATGGTTGATAGCCCGGAAGGGGTGATCGGGGTTTTCGGTAGCTGATGACCGTGGTTCGGAACCCACGTTAAGCTGTAGATCCAGTCACTAAATAGCCTTCTTAGATGCTGATGCGCCTCTAACCCCAAAACTTTACTTTACTTTACGTCCTATATTTGCATTATATATATAGAAATTAAAGTAATTTATTTTGAAAACGGGAGAAGAATACTTCCTAAAACGTTAACGTTCAAAAGTTTGTATTTATTTTAGAACATTTATATATTTTTTAAAATTTTGTTCGTTAGGCAAATTACATATCTAATATATATATATATATATATATATATATATATATATATATATATATATATATATATATATGTATATATATATATATATATATATATATATATTGTTGTTTTTTATATGCATAGTTTATTGAAAATCACTTAATTATTCTGTTAAAATATTTTTTATAATTATATAAAAGTAAAAAAAGGTAATAAAAATAAAAAAGGGGAAAAAATAATTACACCTCAGAAAAAACACCTGTTATAAGACTTCTGGGATTTTTGAGAACAATATTTTTGTGGAGACCAACAGTAATCTGCCATTATATGTTGGTCATCTGCCCTACATATCTCTCCTGCATGACTTTTATATCCTAGTGAAAGCGCTCTCCCTGCTCCTCGCTAAAATCTCCCAAGTTATCAGGAAATCTATCCATGTGACTGTGGAGAGAATGCATTGTTATGCTCATGTTTACTCCTAAAACCCTTAAGCTTTCTGATATAGTTTTGACAGTATCTTCATAATTTAACACGCTCTATGATTACCAAGAAAATTACTTACAACAGATACGAAACTTTTCCAGGCTTCAGCTTCCACAGCAGTCATGTAGGTTTATATTCAGATAAACCAATGTCTAGAAATAACTTTGCAATGTTGTTCCAATAGACAAGGTCTTCGTCCTCACTAATATACGGTAAACATTTTTTCTCCGAGTTCTATAAGCTGTTATTAATACTTCTGGTTGAAATTAATTATTTTCCTTTAGCCTTGACGCTAACAGTTCCAAAGCCTGTTTTGATAAATTCAGATCTCGTATTAAATCACTGAGTTCATTTTAACAAAACAACTGTGGAGCTGATGACTCTCCTACATATTCACTTTCACTTGTACTTATAGATTGTATGGAACAATGCGAGTCCGAAAACGCTGTTGCTTCTGACGCATACACTCCCCTGTGAGGCGTAAATAGATGGAAAAAGTTCTTTGTTGTGAAAAACAGGGACATGTTATAGATTCTAAATCTGGATATTGTCATTTTGTATGCCAATTAAAACCTTTGATGTCTACGGTATAAACCTCCCTCATAAAGTCGGTGATATTTCGTCTCTGTTTTACTGTTGCATACACACCACAGATGTCGCAAAATACATCAGTTTGAGATCGGCATTTTCTCGGTAGATCGGCAGATCGGTATTATAAAAATCACTAAACAAAATATAGATAAAATTTTAAGCATAATGCGTCAGTAACTTACCAAAAAGCACGTTATGCGTCTATCAACCTTGTCAAAAAAAATTAATACTTAAGCCGGGTTACACGAGGTGGGGCAAGCAAGGGTATTTTGTGTATCCACTTTGCTGACCAAGTAAGAAATTTATCGTTTTTAAATCCACACACACAATCATTGATGTTCATAGTAATTAATTTTTTCAAGAATTAACCTAATATTTTTATATTCTTCTTTGAATTTGGTTGAATGGTAAGGAAAACTAAGGATACGTGGAGAGTCGCGCATATGCACGAATTTAATGCGTATTAATCGTGTTCTAGCTTTTAACTAGAGTTAAAATTTTGAATATTATTACGACTTCTGGATGTACTTCAGTAACATAAAAACTAGAGCCAATAACTAGATTTAATTCTTAAATTGTGTATTCTAAAGTACGAAAATTCACAGAGATAGCAACGGCAACAATTTGTTTTGTAGAGTTGTATTATTTATTTCGATTGATATATCTCTAGTTTTATTTCTGAAATACACTATATGTGTCCGTACCATATCGGTAGTTTTCGTTTAATACAAATTCGTTTAATACGAATTTCTTTCAATGCACTTCTCTTCTTTTATTGTATTATTTGTGACCTCTATTTTCGTGATATTTTAAATGTATATTATATCCTAACTTCGTATTGCATCCATCTCAATACATTACATTTTTCTCCTGAGTCTCCAATTTTCAGCTCGATGGTTTTTATGATGTTTCATATATATCAGATCTTCTTTCTTTTTTATATTTTTTTCCGTACGAATCCATTGCAACAAGATATTGTCTTTTTCGCTGTACTTTCACCATTTTATTTTTTTTTCTTCTGTCTGTTTCATAAGTCAAATATAACTATGAAATAGTTGTAGTCATACGTATGTAGGGATTGCAATCCCGCAGCTCATTCAATACCGCGAGATTGATATGTGGGATTACTCAATCCCGCGCGGGATCACTCGGGATCCCGCATCTTTAAAATTATGTTATAAAATCAAATTGAAACTACAGACTTTCGTGCAAAAATCAACTTTTATTAAACATTTCTTACATTAAGCAACAGAATTTATTTCTTTTCTATTAATTAAATATAAGTAATTAGTAATCTACTTTCTTAGATTCATCTTTAAATGTTTGGCATAGTTTAATAGTTTTGTTTAATTTTACCCTTACTCCCACTTTTACCCTTACTCCACAACAGTTTTATATTTTTAATTCAGTCTTATTCATATAATGACTAATAATCAAATTACAACTTTCTCTTAGATGCTATTAATTACTATGATATCAACCTATGGTGATAACTTTTGAAAATACGCTCTTAAAAAGCAAATGGTATTTATTGTATCATCTCCGAGCCTGCTTCTGAGTGAACTGCAAATAAATCCTGATGCTAAAAACGCTCTCTCGGCTTCTACGCTAGTAGGCTGAACCGTCAGGATATATTCATAGGCGAGCGTCAGGTACTCTCCTCTGATACCATCGGACTCAAAGAACGTCATTTCTTTCTTCAAAATTTTGTCAAAGTCTTTTTGCTTGTTGTCTGGCTTTTTCTTAAATATTTATTTTTCTTGTTGAAGCTGTTTTTCTAATTCTTCTTTTAGCGTTTAGAGTAGGATCTATATCAGTAGCAGATGTTGCAGCTATAGGTATATTTTCCAAGACGTCATCTGCATATGTTTCACCGTCTTGTACAACGACTCTTTCTATTATTTTCTTTATTTCTTGGCGTATTGCAACTTTTCTTCGTCGTACTTTTTCGGATTTTACAAATAAATCAAAACTCCTGTTAAATCAGTGCTGCGTTATTGAATACGTCCATGTAGAGACTATGATAACTGGTTACTCAACACCGTGTTTTGTTGTTGCAATTTATCCAAAATCTTGTGTCCGCAGTGATAAGCGTTGACTCTGGCCAACAAAGTGCCTCAACTCCTAATTTAAAATGCTTGCAGCTTGTGCTAACTTGCAGCCAGCAATGAGATCTTTAATTATAAACCACTCATTATCGAACCACTGAATTTAATCTCAGATTCAATTTCAATATCGATTAATGCTTTATCAATACAATTCTTCAAATTGTAGAATCGTTCTAACATATTCAAAAGGCTATTCCAGCGAGTACGGCAGTATAATATTTTGACCATTTTCCGTACTTTCTTCAATAGATCGTCATATGTTGTAGAAATCATTTCAAGTGGCAGTGAATTTATATTTACAGTCACACCCTGTTCATTGGCGTCCATATCATCGTTATCATCATTATCAGATTCCTTCGTAAATGCTTCTGCTGGGCATTCTGATATTGAAAAATTGCTTTTCTTATACAGTGCATCAACCACCACTAGTTGTAAGCCGTGTGTAAAACAAAGCTGCTGGGAACAACGTAAAAGTCTGGCAACCTTCACCATTACACTAGCGCCGTCCGTTGTAATTGCGATAATATCTGTGTCTAAGTCTAGACCAAAACTCGTAAGGCGTTCTTTCATCAAGCTAATGTAATGTAGTGCGGTAGCCGAGCCATGTATACGGACCAAACCCAGATTAAAATGGTTTTCTTTCTGGTGGACGTTGATATTTAAGTATCGATGATTCTTTTGTGACGACCATTCATCAAATGTGAGTGAAAATCTCTGTTTTCCTTTCTTGAGACGTTCAAATTCAATAATCATGTCAGCTTTAACTGTGTTACAAAAATTTGTTACGATAGATCGTATTGTATTTAGCGAATTGGGTAATTTGTGACCGCTTTTAGAAAATAAATTTCTTAAATCCGTAGATGTGCAAAACGTGAATCCGTCTTTATATACCATCCTAGAGATCATTTTGTCCATGGGGTTTTCTTTAATAAGAAAACTGTCCATTATTTTGGGTTTCTTCTTTGGTACTACTGGTAAGGATTCTTCTACAGTGTCATCGTTTCGAGAACCGATATCGATATTGTGTTTTCAAATGTATTTTCAAGCCTTTGGTAGAACGTTGACTAATTTTTAGTACAGCTGAACACAGAAGACGCCACCTTTGTCATTTTTCTTGAAATAACGCCACAAACCTTTTCCAAGTTGGGTGATATCGCCATCGCCATCGGCTTTATTCTCTTTCTCGGGATTCTCAGTTTCAATGGACTTAGACATGATTCGGACATGAACAGACATGAACCGTCCGCTAGTCGCCGGCGTGGCGCGCTGTGCGGTACGGCAAGGTCGCGCTCGTGCTACTCGCGATTTACGCCGCGAAAGTTTTAGCGTCACATTTTTAATTTGCGGGATCCGCGGATCCGCGCTTTGAAGGTGCGGGATAGCAGATTAATAAAAGCAGCGGGATCCCGCGGGAATGCGTGATCCCGTTTTGCGGGATTGCTATCCCTATACGTATGTTATTATTACGTCTTAAATATATAAGTATTTTACACATCATGTACCCCATGTATTTCTAATCATTTGATATTAATTAATGCTTGGTCGCCGGCGAAGTTAATGTATAGTGGTATTTATTACTCGATTTCCATACGGAGAATTCTTCTTTTCCTCTGTTATAAGACTGCTGTGAACACATATAGGTGATTTGAACAATGTTGATGATATACAATATCCCTCTCGCAAACTCTTGTTTGCTGTAAATTCACCAGTAATATATTTTCCTATTTTTTCTTTTGATTTTGCCCCGCTCCAAAACTTTTAAAGACTTTTAAGAACAAAACTTTAAAGAAGAGGTCACTGGTATTATTCTCATATGCTTTATGCTACGAACTTTGTATGTTTTTACCTTAGTTGCTTTTTGTTTGAAATATTTGAGACATAATATGTTGTCACTGCATGTTCTCACAGCACGAAAATAATTTTGTTCATGTCCTATAATTTATTTTTTCTTTCTATAATATTTCTCAATTTTCGACCATAGAACTTACCCATCGTAACTACCACTAATAGTTGAGATTAGTGGGCAGTTTTCTGGTGTTTTAGTATAGGATGTCTATTAATACACGAGTTAAATATGTATGATATTCTTTCCGATAATGGTTCTGTTCCATGTATTCTTTAGCATTAGACATGAGAGAATAATTATGCATCTGATATTTTTTACATGTGCAATTCTTTGCAGATTTTTGTTTTTACATGACGATAAGTAGCAAAACATCTACACATTAATACTATCTAATAATCACCTTGGCTATAGCATCATCTAGCATCAATCAATTTACTTACATTCTTCTGTCTTACATTCGATTTTTTTTATCATATGATTGTAGTTACTTACTTGCCTTTATACCTTTAGGTGTCAGGCTTGTGGAGTTATATACTTATGTACATCTCTCTCCATTTATTCCTATATTGTATCTATTTCTTAATTTTATCCCATATAATACCTCTTTTTCCAGCCTCCTCTTTTATCCCATCGTTTTATCCCGCTATCCCGCTATATCGTTATCCCACCCTTTACAGTTCTTCCCTTCCACTCGCGCTTCGTACAATCTCTTTGTGCAACATATATGTCCTTACCACCCATGAACTTCCTCCATACCATGCCACCTTAGTGGTCCTTCTGCTGATATTCTTTGGTTCCTGCTTATTAGTTATAAATCCTTTTATTTATTTTCGCTGCCTCAATAATTTGTCTTCAAAGCTGATTTTGTGTTCTTCATAATTTAGGTTATTTTACTGTTTCTCTGTTTTATCTAACAATATTCGATTAATTTTTAAAACGCTATGTTTTTTGTTTTATTTTGTTTTATTAACACATTTTTGTGCCTATGGTAAAGCAGTTGTCTGAAAAACATCTTCTTGACTTTTGCTCATTCTTCCCAGGCCAACTGGAATAAATATTCCAGTTGGCCTGGGAAGTATGTTGGCTTTGGCATTTTCATTCCTCTATTAGCTGATTTAAAAAAATCAGTTATTTTCCTAATTTTTCTCAATTATTTTTTCTGTACCCTGTGCATTGTTTAGACATATTTTGCAAGTCTTTTGTCGCAACTTAAAAGCTGATTTTTACTTACAGTTTTCCTTTTTTTGGTTTTGTTTCTCTCTGAAATTGGTCACTACTCATGATAAGATAAGGCAAGGTAAGATGTGATCCCGTTATTATAATATTTGATCATATTTACTCTTCCATCTATTCCATGCTAACTATAAATTTAAATAATTTTCTCCTAATTCGCAGCTTTTCTACGAAGAAAAAAAAATCTCGAAACTAGTGGCGGCTCGTGAGGGAGGGCGTTGGGGCACCGCCCCTTGAGCATTTATTACAGTAAAAATTTTTTCAGAGCTAAACACCATATTTTACTTCCGTTCAGTTTCTTTCCCTAAACTCATTTTCCTGATTCACCTCCTGTATAGGATTTTAATACCACGAAAAGTGAAAAGGAGGAAAGGTAACGCAAAAAAAATCTTCAACAGCACTATTTTCTTCTACGCCCTCCCACTCCGCCAACCCACGAGCCCCCACTGCTTGAAACAATCAGGTTTCACATTCTATTGTTGAAATTTTCATTTCTTATTTTATTTATTTATTCCTTCAAGTTTTGTATCCGAGTTTGTATCTCATATATCTGATTTATCTTTTCTTACCGCCAATAATTCATCACACGTCTAAGCTCTTTAATAGCCCAAAAAAAAACGCAAATCACGCATATTAATTAGTTATCTTAATAAGCTCCTGTGGTTCCCAAAAATTCAGTTTTTTTATCTACCTAAATTTTTTTTACAGATTATCACCGCTTGTTCTTAATGAGTTTATATTATCCACATATTCACATACATTTACATAACTTTCAGTATCAATCCAAATTAAATTTACCGTCATTAATCTTGTTTAGTTGAACAGAGACTAGAGCAACATAAAAGTCATCATGCTGAAATTTAGCAAGAAAAATTTAGCGATAAAACTGTGTTCAAGTAAAAATAATTTTCAGGGCATTTTTGAAGGAACCGTGTGGATAATTTCAATCGTATAATAAGATCTCCTGCGTGTAGTGCTTGCACTGGACGAATATGATATGATCGTAACTACTGTTCACGTAAAACCCGTAAAATACAATAATACTCAATCATGTGGAACTTATTCTTAGATTATCTTAAATTAAATTTAACCTTTGTTTCTATGTGTTAATAATCCTAACCCATCGCGGTCGTCCAGCATTATTATTCTGATCTCTAATACCCCTTTCACGCAAACTTCGATCCACTCAGTAAAATGTTTGTATATCGGGTTGCAGTATATTGGAATATTTTTGTAAATAAATACAGCTTATCTTTTCACCATTTTCCTTAGCTTGACCCAAACATATATCATTTAATTTATTTAGAATATAATTATTCATACTTTTCAACATAAGTTTGGTACAGGAGCTTTAAAACATAGCTTACTTATCATCTATTTGATACGATTTGTTTTATTCAAAGCCTACTAATGAATTTGTACGCTAATGTTTTGCTAGTATACCGCAGAATTATAGAAAATTGTAGTTATCCCCAAAACCACGCCTCCTGTTAAAATTTAGAAGAGGTACTTTTTATGGACAAAAGCCTGTTATTTCCAAAAATTTTGCAGAGGGCTTTAAAAATACCAAATTGCTATTTCCATTTATGAAAAAAGGCATCGTTAGCCCATATCTATGCCACTGTTTATTTAATGTTTAAAGCTATCACGCTTTGTTTATACTTGCCAGGTTCAAGTTATGTCATACAGGTTACAAAATTATTGACAAAACTCAAATTTTATTTTAGAACTTTGGAAGGCAATACCTCTGCAATTAGGCCTTACTGAAAACTTAAAAAAAGTAATATGTTACTTTTTTTCAAATATTGTTGGAATTAAAATCTGATCATTAGATCTATCAATAACTAACTAATGTTATGCAAACTTACATTGTAACTATAAAACTTAACTCTAACTAATGACTAAGAAAGTCATTAGTATCCCTTAATTTATAATAATTTAATTAAACTAAGGTTAACGCGTGCACTAGCACTATGCTCTGCTTTACACTAATAGAAACATTAAACCTGTTCGAAAGGTTTAATCCTCCGACCTTGACATGGTGAAGAAGTCGATATCCATGACTCAAATTTGATAATGGTTTGATTATCTTTGTGCCTTTCCAAATATCTGTGGAAGTCACTGTATCTGGAATACCAAGGGACTTGAACAATAATCCTTAGTAATTTGTTATTAAATCGTTGTAGTATTTCTAAATTGTTCTTTTTGGCGAATCCCCATAAAAGTATTCTGTTATAGAATGATAGGGTCGAACTTCCGAGTAACCAATACATTTTTCTAAATTTTATATCCAATTCTTTTTTCTATTTGGTGTGAGCTCTCCAGCGTAGTCCAAATATGTTGATGTATATTTGCAGCATATGGTTATTGGATATTGTGTCTTTTGTTTGAGAAATTTACTTGGGCGGATTTAGTATGTATGTATAACCATTATGTATAACCATGATGAGGCGGATGTATGTATAACCATTATGAGTGAAATTAATATTTTATCTTGGAATTCCTCTAGAACATATTTGTAAAATCGAATGCATAGTTATGATTTAATCCTTAGCGTGACATTGGAATTTTCGACATTTCTACACTAAACATAATGTTTACAGAATGCACCACAAATTTTCGTCTCTCCAAATATTCAAAGTGCTGCCTTTCTGGCTTTAAACATTGATCAGTTTAAGTGGCAATAATTATTTCGAGTAGAATTAGGGGCTTCAAACAATTTTGAACTAATGATTGCGGTGCAATACTGCTTAAACTAGATATTTATCAGTCGATAATTTCGATAAAATTATCAAAAAAAAATAAAACCTTGCCAAAAATAAAAGATAATTTTATTTCAATAATTTTCAAATAATTTTCATTCGTACTTTTTTACATACAGGGTATGTCGGAGAAATAACTGAACTTAAAATTAAAAAAGCAACAATTAGTTACTTTACCAAAACTATTTCTATTTATTCAAAATACATTCCTTCCGCATCAATACATCGCCGCATAGATTTTTTTTGTTGTTGTTTGGAATAGCCTCAATGATCCTCGTTACGGTTTTTGGACTTTTATAACACTGTCATAAAACATTCCATTAAGGCTAGTTGAACTTTCGGAAACAGAAATTAGTCAGAAATCAGGCGAATACGGAGGCTGTTGGTTCAAGCATACCGACATGTTTTTTCGCCAAAAATTTACGAAGAGCAACGGCCCTTTGCGATGGAGCATATATTACTATGAAATAAAAACCAAATTCGACACTTCATAACACCCAGATAATATTTAATATAATAAGGAATAATACCTTTAGAGTCGTAAAAACAAATCTATATTGTCTTTTCTCGTGACTTCTGGAGATGCATTTTTTTCGATTTTGCAGAGCCTGGGGTGTTCCACATAGCACTTTGGCGCTTTGTTTAGGGATCCCATTCAAAGCACAAAGTCTCATCAATGAGAACAATTGATTCAAGGAATTTGCAGTTCCGTCTGGCTGTGTTAAGGTCCTTGCAATGTTTAACGCGAGCAATTTGTTGGTCCTCATTTAAGGTGTGACGAACAAATCGAGCACAAATTTTCCGTTTGTATAAATCCTTTGTCAAAATTTCATCTCTTTCGCCATATTTAATTACTCGGCTAAGCATCTCACAGTCGAATTCGCATCAAGATCGAAGGCGATCATTTCATGCACTTTTACCGTTAACTCATCGGTTTTGGGTCGTCTTCCAAAGCATCACGGCCATCCTGAAATCGCTTATACCACTCGAACACACGTGTACAGGATAAGTAATCATCACCATTTTTTTTTTCTTCGATTCAAATGTTTCTGTAAAAATTTTATCGAGCTTGAAACAAAATTAAATATTAGCTCTTTGTTTAATCGTATTTTCGTGACGAGATGACAAAAGGTACTGTCACTTTAAGTCCTATAACTTGACAATCCGTTGATCGATTGTTTCAATAGATGACGCTAGTAGTGTTCCTTAAATTTAAAAAGTTTTAATATTGTTCGGACATACTGTGTAAATAAGTCATGTGCATTATAGAAAGATGCGAGTACAATAATAAATCTTGGGGACCAAAAAAAACTGGTACCAAATAAAACTCTACACCATATGATCAATGTTCCTAAAATTGATTTATTATTTTGAAATAAAAAAAATACAATGTACCAATTGTGTTGACAAATAATTTTAAAATAAAATATTTTTTCAATAAAACTAATAAGCAATATTTCCTCCCTGGGTCTGTATGCATGGCATGTTGTCGATTAAATGATCAATTTGAGCTTGTGGAATTCTCTCCCATTCTTCACCAGCCGCATCTTTTAGTTCTCGCAAGGTAAGAGGAGGATTGTTTGGTTTTTTGATGCGTGTCTTCAGAATGTCTCAAGTAGGTTTAATGACATTCATTTCAGGGGAATTTGTTGACCACCCTTACTTGGTTATTCCTACTTCTTCAAGAAAATTTTGTACTGCGATGGGGAGGTGCGTTGTCATCCATAAAAACAAATCCGTCGGCCACTGCGCTTAGAAATAGACGCAAACAGGATTTAAAACTTTCTCGGTGTACACAGCACCAGTGACTCTTCTTTGCAGGGCCATTACAGGTGAACCCCTTATAATACCACCCCAAATCATCACGCTCCCATCTTCTAATGGGATACGTGGTTAAGCTGTTTCTAATCGAACTTGTCGACCTGGGCCTCTCCAAACTAATGTTGTTCGTGAATTAGGAACCAAGTCAATTCTCGTCAATTCACCATTTCTCGAGCCCACTGCAATTTTATATTTTTTGTTAGAGGTTTAGTTTGGGAACATGTAATTGTCTTCTGCGATGTAAATTTACCGCTTTCCGTCTGCTTGTTATCGTTTGTCGATAGAATCGTAGATTACATAGAAAATGGCTAATTTAAATTGTATGGGAGATAGGTTAAAATGAATTGGCAAGGTGTTCGGAGTGAATGATTATAATAAGATCATTGTAGATGTATTTAGAAAACATAAGTTTACACAATTATTGAAAGAATCTTCGACTTTTCAAAAGGAACGGAACAATTACCATAAATATATTTATGGTAATGCCGATGATGGCAAATTAACACAAGGGTTAGACAAGATTTTGAAAAAGGTAAACAATAAGGTAGTTTACAAACCGAATAATAAATTAAGAAGAATCATAGATATTCTAAAGGATAAAGTAGATTTACATGAAAAATCGGTAATTTATGAAATTAATTCTCTACGTTGTGATCAAAGGTAGGCTGGGGAAACTAAAAAATCCATCTTAAAGAGGTACCAAGAATACATTAACCACATTAGATATGGGAGAAATTAAAAAAAGATATGTTGCCCAACATGCACTTCAGCATGACCATAATATAAATATTAATAAGTTAAGGGTTGTTAAAAGTATAAATAATAATAGAGCTTTGAATGCATATGAAATCATTCAAATAGAAACATGTAAGAAACCCATGAACCGAGTTAAATGGCCTATTCCATTCTTTTCAATTTTTCATTCTTTCAATTCATTCGAAACTTTTTCAATTATTAATGTAAATCTTAGTTAACTTAATGGTTCGTGATTTCTGCACGTTATATTATATACGATTGTCATATAACTAGAATAAAGCTATGTTTAGAATTAGATTGAATCATCTCCTGATGATGCTAACATGCTACGGGAAATGTGCGCCGAGATGTTTAAAAAAGTAATTTCGTATTTTGTGGTAAATCTGTTCGAGTTTAGGATGAAAAAGGACAAACTTACAAAAATATAAAGAGATAAAAATCACCAATAAGCTGGGTACAAAGTTGACAGGACATTTACAGAAGTTAATTGGTCTAGATACCGAAGTTAACTAGGCTGTGCCTAAATAAACAGCAAGAATAAGAAAGAAAGGGTTTTACTATATGCTAAATAATTAAAATGTTAATAGAATATATAGTAACAATGATGGAAATGCAGTTTTACATATGCAAAATTATTCATTTAACACTTCTAAATATTGCCTCGAACATAAAAACGTTATGAACTAAATTTTTAGCTAGAATTTAACTAGAAAATATCTGGAAAATGACAATGTGGTCTAATATATCCTTTATATTTGATCTCTAGCCTAAATTTTCCACATTCCCATAATATACATTATGTTTTCAGAATGCACCACAAATATTTTTGTCCTCAAATATCCAAGTTTCTTGGTTTTAAACATTGTCCGATACAATGGGTAGTAATTATTTTCAGTAGAAGTATGGGTTTAGAATAATTTTAAACGCATGATAGTAGTGATTAATACATAAGCTGGATATTTATTGCCAAATAAAACTGATAAAATCCGTAGGGAGCTAAAACATCACGTAGAATAGTTCCTATTTAAAATAGGGAAATTGTGTGAATTATAAAAGTTTTTGAGGATTAATTTATTAGATGACTCTATTTAATATTTAAAAGAAATTCGATTATAGTAATTTAGAAATATCATTTCACCGGTTTTTATAAATATTATAGAAACCTATATTCTATATAAGCAATAAATATATTTTTTGCTTTATTTTATACACATAATCTTAGCTAATCTATAGACTCCAAATTAGGAATATCAGCTATTTCATTTTGATTTGTATCTACTGTAAGTATCTCCCACGACCTATATCTTTTGGTTTATGCTAAGCTTAAATATATCTTTTTTCATGAGTGAGTAACGTAGAAAATACCCTAAAACACATACCTCCTTACACTCTTTTACCTAGAGAACAAACAATTTGAAAACATCTTCACTATGAGTGGAGATTAAACTGGTACTGCCAAAACCATTGTATTGCCCCACAAAGCTACCATAGCTACTTTACCAGATATATTTTTTTATAATTTCTAGCTAGCAGAAACATTATGTAATTTCCAATACTTCCATAAGATCAGCCAGAATATTTTCATCGTTTTTCAAGCAACGTAAAACATTCAAGCGACCTTTCTCTATCATTTTATACTTTTTTCCATATACCATATTATGTTCCCTTAGCGCTGTGAAACATTCCTTTCCCATAATCTACCATAAGCCTACCATTATTTGATAAAAACGACATGCACGCGTATTACAAAAATTTAGTTTCAATATATCAATCAGTAGCAAAATTGGCAAAAAATCAAAACAGACAATATGGAAACGTATTTAAAATACCTCTAGAAAAATACAAACCATCTTCAATAAACTACGAATCGAGCACACATGTTTAACTGACGAATTTATTTTGCAAGACACTGAATCCAAACTAAGTACGGGAGACTTGGGCAAGATCGATCTACCGGGCAATAAGGATCAGTAAGATATTTCTAACGTGGGTAGGAATGAAATCTTGTAACATTGCTAGTTCAAAAACTGGTGCTCGTGGACTGTAAAACGCCTGCAAACTTTTCCCGAATAGGTAAGTAATATGTGTTTAATTATTTAAAAACTGCAGGATGTAAAATATTTGGTAGGTCTCCATAGTAATGAAGAATTTTAGTTAAAATATCTTATTTCATATCAGAAATTTTGCTTTATCTCTCCCCTTTATGCCTCCCCAACTTCTCCAAAGAAGTTGGGGAGATATTCTAAAGTTTTTCTGAAGAAGAACAGGAACTGGTGGATTACCTGAAAGAATCAGATAAACTATTTTAAGGATTAGTTAAGAAGGATTTGTGTTAACTAGCTTGTCAGTATGCGGGGAAAAAAATTCAGCATCCATTTAATAACAATCAAGTAAGTGAGCAGAATTTTACGCCAATTTTATGCTCACATGACACCAATAGCTCAGACTTATGACACCAATAGCTCAGTTTAAGAAATCCAGAACCTACCAACGTCGCACAAGCTTGTGGATTCAACAAAATTTAAGTCGAAATCTTTTTTAAAAATCTCAAGCAAATCCTGGAAAAACACTATATATAATGTCGACGAGACGAGAGTACAGACGTTGGCCAAGAAACCGTCGAAAGTTTTATCTGTAAGAGGCAAAAAGCAGGTTGGCTCAATTTCATGATCTGAACGTGGTACTTTAATAACATCCTTATTTTATTGTTCAACGACCGGAAAATGTATTTCTCCAACCTTACTTTTTCCCTGACAGAAGAAAAATCCTCGTTATCTTGAGGGGACACCCCCTGGAACGTTAAAGCTGATCACCGACAATGGTTGGATTACTTTTGAACTTTTTTGTAGGGAGTGTAAGACCAACGGCAGAGCATAAATGTCTTCTCATTCTAAACAATTACGTGTCCCATCGATCCTTAAATACTTTAGATTTTGCATCAGATAGCCATGTCATCATTTTGTCAGTACCCCCCACCCACTCAACCCACAAGCTCCAACCATTTGATGTTGCTGTTTATGGGCCATTAGAGAAATATTTTGAAAGAGCGCTCGACAAATGGCAAAAAGTTAATCTAGCCCAAAAGGTAACATTTTTTGATGCAGGCTAAATATTCGCAGGAGCCTAATTAAACAGCGCCACTCCTAATAATGCTATATGTGAATTTAAAAAAAAAACCGAAATCACAAGTTGTGACATTACCATTTTTACAGATTTCGACTTCGCACCCTCAATTGTGACCTATATCAACTAAGTGGCTTTGATGCAAACTCCTATAAATACCGCCTCTTTAAAAACTGATGTTGATGGGCCATCCGAAGTATCCAAAGAATAATTTGTTCAAGTTACAGATGAGATAAAAATTATTCAAACTAACATTGAATATAAAGCAGCTAACATAAAGGACTATAATATAGAGACAAAACCTAATCCAATAACCATAAATCAAGACGACATTATTCCACCAGAAAAAAAGACCAACTTGATTTCCAATATTTTGATTCTGCCAAGAGCTGAAGAAGAATTTGCACAAAAACAAAATACAGTATCGTATACAAAAAAACAGACGGTTACAAAAAAAGAAACATGAAAGATGAGCCATGAATTAAAAAAAAAACGATGAATACAGACGAAAAATCAACAAATAAAAAAATGAAAAATAATAGGAATCTAAGCAAACGCTTATTTATCCTAAGTCACCTAAAGATGAATGTCCAGAATACGTTTGGCATAAAATGTACGCGAGTTAAATGTGAAGACCGACAACTTTGCTTTTAAAAAACTTTATTTTACAATAAGGGCACTTAACTAATGAAACAATATTATGAACAGCAATGCAGCTTTGACACTATAATATTGAGTAACATTAACATTACAATTCTTTACTTATATACTATAACAATGCCTTAGTCAGCGCTAGGCAAGCGATAACCGTCGGTTTGGGGTTATTACTCCTCCACCCTTAGTTTTTTCGACGTCCTCGTCGACAAGTTTTTGTAATAGTTTTATCGTAACAGATTTGTCTCTTTTCTGTTTTTGCCATAGATATATCACTAAAGCTATAACAAAGAATAACATAATACATATGATTATAAATATATAATGAGCCTGTTGTTGAGGAATAACATCTTGCATATTTAGTGGCTCCATTAAATCTTCTTTGACTTTCCAGGGATTCTCTAAGTGTTTAATTTGTAAATCTAATGTTAAATTAGAGTCCTGGATGTTGTCACTTGTCGGAATTTGTAAGGAAATATTGTTAATTTCTAATGAATAGCGTAATAGTTTTTCTAAAAAATTATTTAATCGACTAATTTGTAAATACTGGTTTTGCATTGTAAGCATTAGATTCACCTCGTCACTAGACTTCAAGATTGCATAGCGAATAGTTTTGGTATTTTCGTCTGCGAGTTTCATATTATTTTCCATTTTGCTGATAATGTTACCGGCAAATGAACTGAGGTCATTTATCTTATGCATGGTATTTAACTGATTATGCTTTAAAATCTGTAGATTTTGCGTTATTGTCTCTAGGTCATTGTTGTCTAAGTTTCCTGTAATGAACTTGATACCGCTTCCAAGGAAGTTTATTAACCCACGTTTCCTGCGACTTGAATCGTAGTTAGTCAATTTTGCATATGTGTCGTATGTATTATTGAATGCTTCAAAGATATATTGAAATTGGGTCGACGTTAAATTATTGTTTTGCTTATTTACCATATGATTTATAATAAGAACATTGTTGAATAAACTAGTTAACGTAAATCTTAATTTTGTCATATTAAAAGGAATATATGTTGTATGATAATGACTTACAACTAAAGAAGGGGATATGTCTTCAGTGAAATAGCCATTATTTGATAGCTTGTGTACCTGAAGTGCTTGGCATTGGTTCGATGGATTCTGCACTGTCAGGAGCAGGAGGCTGAAAGGGAGTAAGAGTCTTTCTAAGTCTCTTGATTTTTCTTACATGTGTGGTTATGGGTTTTTTCTTTGAAATGCCTGTTATCTTATTTTTGTTTGTTTCGGTAACTTTAGTCGGTATGTACTGAGGGTTCATTTTATTGCGTAGGGTATTTTTCCTATAGATAGTCTGATCGGAAATTATTTCAGGGGGTTGTTCTGTATTATTATTTTGTTTTTGTGTGTTTTCGGATTGATTTCTGTAAGTGTTTTTGTAAATATTTTCATGAAAAGGTATTAGTTCACTTTTTCGTCTTTGATTGTATTGTTCGTAAATAGTAAGGTCGTTATTTATATTAGGTTTATTAAGGTAGGGGCCGTATAGTATTGAAAATGGAGAGTGACCAGTGGACGAATGAATACTTTGACTGTATATTAACATAGCGGAAGGCATTAAAGTTTTTGGCGTTTCATCAGGATTTTACAATTTCAGAACTCGTAATTTTTCTAATAATGTGGAATGTAGTCTTTCTATTGGACTGTTGGAAGATGAATTTCCAGATGTCGTGTAGTGGACTTCTATACAAAATAACTGACAGAATTCTTTGAAAAGGTTATTTTCAAATTCTGCACCATTGTCAACGACAATTTTCGAGGGAGAATTATGATGGGAGAAATAGTGCCTTAATTTTCCAACGATGGTAACTGCATTTTTGTCAGTTACGAAATAAGCTTGAGCATATTTTGAAAATGAATCGATGATAGTTAAAAATTGGCAGTTTAGGAATTGAAATATATCGAGATGTAGAGTCTTAAAAGGTTTTTCTGCTAAAAGAGGGCCTTTATAAGCTATTTTGTAGGGATGCCTTTCGTATTTACTTTGCAAACAGATTTCACACATATTCACGATGTTAGTGATAGAATCTCTTAAGTTGGGCCAATAATATTTTTGCTTAAGATGATTGTACGTTTCTGTTATGCCGTTATGATTGGTTTGATGCTAGTTGGAAATAATTTCTTTTTGTTGGTTAGTGTCAGTGATGTCAGTCAAATATATGTTAGAAAAGATTAGCTGTGCGGATGGGTTCAAGTTTGCATTGATGATTCTTTGAAATTCTATTCTCAGTTCTTGATCTGGAATATAAATTGTGAAAGACGTGTCAGGTCTAATTACTTCTTTCAATATTTTGATTATATCCTCTTGACGTTCCGTCTTGGAGATTTCAATAAAATGGTGATTTTTCTTAAAAGGTTTTGAATATGAGTGTTTGAATTTTTGACCGTAATTAATGATTGGGCGATTCGTGGCATAGTTAACAGGTAATTCAGATATCGGGAGATATTTTCCTCGGGTGTCATTGTTGGAATGTACAGTAATGTCGGAGGTGACATCTTCGTCTCTTGTATTTTCGGCAGTATTTTCTTTGTCTACGTTTTTGTTAATATCTTTTACTTGGTTTGAAATAATTTCGTTATATTTTTCGCTATGGACAAAGTCTGCAAGATCGAATTCGGCGAGATTGGCAACTGTATCGTCAACATTGGGGACACTTGAATGTGCGTCGTTGGATTCATGAATATTAAGTTCGATACGGGAGAGAGCATCGGCAACGACATTTTCTTTACCCTTTTTGTATTTAATTTCAAAATTGAATTCTTCCAATTTAAGTCTCCATCTAATTAAACGGGAGTTGGGTTCTTTTATCTTGGAGAGCCAAACTAAAGGATTATGGTCTGTTTCAATGATGAACCTTTGTCCATATAAATACGGGCGAAAGTGTTTAGTGGATTCAACTATAGATAAAAGTTCTCTCTCAATAGTAGAGTAATTTCTCTCAGCTGTATTGAGGGTTCTGGAATAGAACGCAATGGGATGTTCGTTTTGAGAAAGGACGCTTCCTATTGCTATGTTTGAAGCATCTGTGGTTAATTTGAATGGTTTACTATAGTCGGGGTACTGTAGAATAGGACAGTTCGAGATTAGCTCTTTACATTTTTGGAAGGCGTTTTTGTATTCAGAATTTTCGGTATCGACAGAACTACCTTTTCGGAGGCATTTGGTTAATGGAAAGGTGATTCGTGAAAAATTCTTTATAAATCTTCTGTAATAGCCTACCAATCCCAAGAACGCTTTTATTTCTTTTTGGCTTTTTGGGATGGAATAACGTTGGATGGCTTCAACCTTTGTTGGATTTGGTTTTATCCCTTCTGAAGTGACACCATGCCCTAAGAAGGCAACTTCTTTGCAAAGGAATTCGGATTTGTCGGACTGTACTTTCAAGTTTACTTCTTTCAATTTTTTCAGTATAATTCGAATATAATCGATGTATTCTGAAAGAGATTTAGAAAAGATAACAACATCATCCATATAAACGAAGCAGAATTTGTAGATGTATTCTCTTAATATTTCGTCCATCATTCGTTGAAACGTGACAGGGGCGTTTTTGAGGCCGAATGGCATTCTGTGGTACTCAAAATGACCATTATTTACAGTAAATGCCGTTTTTTCAATGGATTCTGGGCTCATTTCAATCTGGTGGAAACCTTGAGCTAAATCAAGAGTGGTGAAATAAGTGCATTTTCCCAGATTATCGAGAATGTCGTCTATGCGTGGGAGTGGCCATTTCTCTTCAACTGTCACATCATTAAGTTGGCGGTAATCGATCACTAGTCTAAACTTCTTTTTACCAGAAGCATCTGCCTTTTTTGGAACGATCCATACTGGGGCGGAATAAGGTGATATCGAGGGTTGAATTATTTTATTGTCTAATAGTTTCTGAATTTGAGCTTGTATTTCCTGATTCATGGAAGGTGGATGTCTATAAGATTTTACATAGACAGGACGATCATTTGTTGTACGGATAACGTGTCTCGTCTGGCTGGTAAAAGAGAGATCGCATCCTTCGTGATACATAATATCTTTGAAATCGTGAAGAAGAGGTGTGATTTTTGATTTCTCTACAGGTGTTAAGTGATCTAACCTTAGTTGTTTTGTCGGGTCGAATTTTTGTCTGTTATATTCGCGAGGAGGGTCTATTAAATCGAATTGATCATGGGGAATAACTTTTAGTCTTTGATGAAAGTTAATACTAACGTCAGGAGTAGGATTCGGAATTTTACAATATCCATTCTTTACATTGATTAAACTATCAGGTATAATATGATCTCCAATTGTAAGAGAAGGTAAGATAACAACGCCGTTTTCGTGATTTACCGGAATAACGAGATAATTGTTATGAAAATTGTGGATTGGTCGAACTAAAGCTTTGTTATAAGCGAGAGAAAATGGGATTTTTATATTTTGAAGTGTTAGAATTTTCATTTCGTAGTCTATTAGTGCGTGTAAGTTTCTCAGATCATTTGTTCCTATCAGTGCATCGAAATCGTTATGCCAATTTAACACTCTCATTCTAATATCGTAATTAAGTCCTAATTCTTTTAGTAAAGGTATTATTAAATTTGTATCTTCTTTATATCTAGTTTTACAAGCTGTAACTTCAAAGGGTTCGAAAAAGAGGTTTTCTGGAAATAAATTAGCTATTTTCGGTGTTATTATGGAATCAGTAGCACCGGAATCTATAAGGACAGATATTTGCATTTGGGGAAGATAGAAATATGGTAACTCGATCCTTTGGGCTATGTTGTTTAGGTTGATGGCAGATAAGGGCTTATCTTGTGAAAATTTTCAGATATATTATCTGGATTATCTTCAGCGTTTCGTTCTCCAGTAGGGGATGGTTGACATAATTCGGTGTGAGACATTTCTGAAGGGAAATCTTGTTGGAAATGATATTGTGAATAGTCATATCCTTGAGGGGGTTCAGAAGGTTCCTCTATGAAATATTCTTCGTTATAAGGTTCAGTATACGTCTCCACATTTGTTAGTTCTTGAGAGGCAAATTTTCTTGGACCTGTTGGTTGAAAAGCGTTGGGATACCTATGAGGTGGTCGATTCTGGAATATTCTCGAAGGACCTCCAGTGGAAATAGACATAGGTGTAGGGGCATCTAGTTTAATGAGTTTATTATTTTATGGTGCAAAACTATTCCTGGGTTTACCAAACACTTGAGCGTTTGTCGGATAATGCCTCTGAACTGGTCGAGGTTGAATGTGAATTGGTTGGCTAGGAAATCTCGATTGTTGCGTTTGCGGAAAATTAATTGAATGTTGAAAGGAGTTGAATGGTTTTTGAAATGGTGTTTTCATATCTTGGTGGAATATACTTAAATTATTTGGAAAGTTGACTTGCGATTCTATCATATTAAAGTTTACAACGTGCGTATAAGCGTTATCAAGTGTATCAGGATTTTGTAGCATAAGCATTGTTTTCAAGGTTTGTGGCGAATTTGCAGTTAAAATTAAAACGGCAGTTTTCTGTATTTGACTAAATAAAATTAATTTTGAATTTTGATCTTGAACTTCGCACTGTATTTTTGAAAATATTCTTTGAACAAATGCTTTAAGTCGATCTACGAAGTTAAGGATGTTTTCATTCTTATTTATTTTGATGTATTGCAATTGCTGCATTAAAATTTGGTAAGTAATTGGATCACCAAATTTTTCTCCTAAAGCTGTTTTTATTTCGAGCCAATTATGCAGATCTGGTCTTGAGAGAAGAAATTATCTAGCATTATCTACTAATTTTGATTTTATCGCGGCCAAAATTACTTTATTTAGATTTTCATTATCGTTACTAGAATAAAGATAATGAAATTCGTCTATAGATATTAAGAAACTCTCCAAATGACTTTAAGCACCGGAAAAAGTTGGCAAGAGTGACGTGTGGAATCTGATATTTTCCATGTTTGGTTGACTAGTATAATTAATATTAGAATATAGACTTAAATTACTTAAAAGGTTTAATAAATCTTCTTGATTTATTGGGTTTGAACTTGTTTCTGTATTTACTTGACTTTCATTTAATCCTAATTTTGCCCTATTATTCAATAAAATTTTTGTTAAACGTTTAGAAGTTTCAGACATTCACATAGAAATATGTAAAAATGGCAATTCAGTTTTAACTTACAATATAATCAAGGATGGATCCATAAAGCTTATACTGTATAGTTCCACAACCAAAGGGTTCCCTATAAAGGCGTGGCTGAATGGCGGTCTGAATTGTTGGTCTTCTGGGGTAGGCAGGAACTGGACCACAGCTTCTCTGACAACACGGTAGACGATAGCTTGATCTCGAATTCTCACCTTTCTTCGATAGTGCCTTAAGAATTGAAAATCACTTCTGCACAACGGTAAACCGATAAAGGGCAGAATGACACTATCCTGTTCGCAGCGCCAGTTAAATGTGAAGACCGACAACTTTGCTTTTAAAAACCTTTATTTTACAATAAAGGCACTTAACTAATGAAACAATATTATGAACAGCAATACAGTTTGACACTATAATATTGAGTAATATTAACATTACTTATAAGTTGAGTAATATTAACATTCTTTACTTGTATACTATAACAATGCCTTAGTCAGCGCTAGGCAAGCGATAACCGTCGGTTTGGGGTATTACTCGCGTATGACGTAAAATATGTGGATTGTAAAGGGCTGTTCTATAATTTGGGTCCACAGGAGGTTTGGATTCAATGTAATATTTGTAAGTATTCCGCTTAAAAATTACGCATTTATTACAACACTGGGATGTATTTTTTCGATCAATGCAAAATATTATTTCAAACAGACATTAATACTAACCCAACCGAAGTATTTCCACTGCATGAATGAGAAGGAACATATTTTTTTTACTTTTAAAATACCAAAGTTTATGTCATTTTGTAATCGTAAATAATTTTTTTATGTTTATTTATTGTTTTATTTATAAAAAAACTATTCTAATGTATTTGGCAAATCCTATTAATTTAGCCCTAGTATATGATCGGTTTTACCCAGGGGTACCGGGCAAAACCGATATTTTACTAGTTATGCATATTTTATCTTTTGCAACCTTAATTGTAATTTTTTTAAATTTAATGCTCCAAATACCTTTGCGCAAAATGTAAATTTAACTAAATGTGAAAACTCTATAAAATCCAAGTAAATTTAAGTGTTTTATAATAGTTCAATATAAGGTGAATGGCGCTGCCCGAATCCCCCTGTACATTCAGTCAATAGCCAGCCACCTCCTAATGAAATTTTTCAACCTATAATCCACAACGCAGTAACAATCATAAGAAAAAAATATCATTCAACAGACATTATAGTATATATGTAAGCATAATAACATTAATTAATGCATTAAAAATAATATGATTTTGTATATTTAAAGCAATGTTAAACAATTATATTTATGAACATTAATAATCCCAGCAGATGAGGTATGCAAATAAAAATTATGGCTCACATGTATTTTATAATACTCTAAAAATCAATCGTGTCAGGAATGCACATACCCTGTTATATTCTTGATATAGGTCATTAGGGCTGCTATCAATTGATAATTACTGCAACGAGGTAATCACCGTTTTACATCTGGCTCTCAATTTCCATGCAGGAAAACGTCCGTTTATGTCAGCTCCGAACCAGTCGAAATAGCCGAATGATTTTTCCAATGTGCTAGACGATATCGGAGCCAGTATTGTTGTGCGGTATTCTTTCGTTATTAAAATGATTTAATTCCTTTGAACGTTTGCAGAAGTTTAAATAATGTAAATTACATTTTCTTGCTGCGTACGAGTACAGTTTTCGAATTTATAATAATACCTTTGACATAGGAGAAAACAACTAAATCAATAGAATTATGTTTGCTTCATTCAACTTAATCTTCTGAAAGGTCCGATAGATGGAACTGTGATGCAAAGGTGTTTTACATTTCTTTCTTTCTGGTAATACTCCATGAATTTCAAGCTGATATAACGTTTAGTTTTTTGTGTCAGTCTTTAAAAGCATACAATTTTGATATGTTTGCCAGCAGAGCAAATAGCGAATTTCATGTCTTAATTAAACACTACTTCTTTCGTGTAAAAGCCATCCCGCAGGCTGAAGGAAAGAGGTCAGAATATTATGAGCACTTTGCTTTTTCACATTTCATGGATCATAGTGGTGTACTGAGTTTCAATGTGGTCCAACCTAACGAATGACACTCCGAACTCGGAATGCCCAGTTGAGGTTACTACTGAGAAAATGATGAAAGAGAGAAAGAAGAAGTTCTTGCTATTATTTGTGACTGTTGATAAAACATGCATTCATCACTATACGCCTAAAACGACAGAACAGTAAAAAAAGCGAGTTTTACCCAGCGAATGCACCCGTCACCACTGCAATGCACTGCCTGCACTGCACTGCACTGCCAATGCAATGTCCAATCGTCTGCCGTAGCGAAATAGCAGATTAGTTAATTTTGACTACGAATTGACGTGATATTTGCCAGGTTCTCAGGACTTGCACTCTTCTGACTCGTTTCTTTTTATAAACACGAATATATTGAAAAGAAGATATGGAAGAATTAACATCAAATGAAGAAATTATCGACTATTTAGACTATTTAGCAAAATATGACAAATTATACTTTTTGTAAGGCATAAACTAGTAGGAAGATCCTTCAATTAAGTGCAACTAGCTAAAATGAGACTACATTGAAAAATAAATCGATTTTCAATTAATAAACAATACTTCACTTAAAGAGCATCTGACTTTTCACTCTACTTTATACCTTCAACATGAGGAATAAATTATCGTTGTCGAAGGAATCTGAAATATATGGGAAATGTAAAAAATTGCGAGATCGGTGTTGTGAATGGCCGTCATTGAAACGCTACTCTAGTGAACTGTAGCATTTGTAAAGGGTGCAAAGTAGCCTTAAGTTTGGAATAGGCTTTATTTTATTTCAGATTTAATCATTAGGGGAGAGAGCTACATTTTATCGACCAGATAACATGTTATTATTTTAAACGTCTAGCATCACCCTCGTAGCGTCAGATCATGCGTTTTCCCTTTTCCGTGTCCGTCCCCGTTCGTTAAAGTATTACTAAACACAGTGTTGTTGTATCTTGGTGTAGGTTAGAACGAAACAGGTATCGATTTTGTCCCAACTAATTGAATGAATGTGATTAATTCCATTTTACTTCCGATTTCTCTTGGGTCCACTGCTCAACCATCTTTTTTTTCCGCAAATTACCGGGATTTGGTTGTACTCGTGATGGAAGTGAAAGGTTGCTTTGCCTGTTGAATCCTGTGGTGAAGGACCTCCATGATGTAATAATTTAGTTTAACGTATTTTACGAATTTCTACCTGGAGGTCTCATCGATAAGACCGAGTAACTTTAGTTTTGTGTTGATTTGATTAGCGGTCTTATTATACTCCTTTTGGAAGAATTTGAAACACCCAACTCGAAGGAGGGTCACAATCATCTCATCAGCATGTGATCACTATTATCACTACAATAGAGTAGCGTTTCAATGGTGATATTTCACTGATCTCGCATTTTTTTTTACATTTCCCATATATTTCAGATTCCTCCGGCAGCAATAATTTATATTCCTCATGTTGAAGGTATGCGATAGAGTGAAAAGTCAAATGTTTTTTAGAAGAAGAAATCGATTTATTTTTCAACGTGGTATCCTTTTGGGAGGATTTGAAACACCCAACTCGAAGGAAGGTCCCTTCATCCCATCATCATGTGGTCACTATTATGACTAGTACATGCAGCATTGAAATCATTTTATAGTTAATTTCTTTGTATTCTTTTCTTTTCTTTTTTTTTGTTTTGTTGATTGATAACTCAATGCCAGAAATATGTACGTTCTTCTTTTTCTTGTTCTTAAATTTGTGCCGACTTTTCTTGGCTACCGAGCAAGCCTCAAAATTGTTTTCTTTTTTTTGAATATCTTGTTTTTCGAATGGTTGTTTTCGTGTGTTTCAATTTTTTTTTTAGTTTTATTCTTAGACGGATCCACATTTAAGGTTCTTGGACGGAGCTAAATTTAGAGTCCTAGGACGGAACCGAATTTAGATGGGCCGTATTACCCCACTCCCCTGTCATTTCAAATTATAATAAATTTATTTTCCTTTCTTTTATTTTATTTTTCTTTCTACACAATAGTAAAGTGCGTCACATGTTAACCTAGCAAAATTACGTGCATCGAGTCGAGTTTATCCGTCCATTTTGAATTATCACTTCATGAAAAAAACTTTCGGTTGAAAAGGTTATATAATAAATAATTAATCAATAGAACACATTCAAGGCACAGAACACTTGGCCCTATAATATTGAGACCCTATTGAGACCCGAATAAGTGAAATTTACCTTGTGTGATGGACCCAGGTTTGATATACCGCCACAAATATTGCTAAAACCTTCATGAATTTGTGATAACTATAGCCATGTTTACTTCATCGGTAAGTAACTTGATACGTTTTTGTCACACCTAAACAACATATTTTTCAAAATATAATTTAGTAATATAAAATGTTTTCAACAGTTTTATTAAAGGGCTGATGTTTCTGCTATACATTTTGCTGAATCATTTTATCGTAAATTAAATACAAAGCATAAAGGACATATTTTCTTAATTGATCGCGGGTGTTTTCAGTGATCGATTCAGAATGCATGTTTACAAGACTCTGTTTCGTTTTTAAATTCTTGAAGTTGGTTTTTAATTATTTGATATGAAGGCGGGAGTGTTCAAACTGAATGAAATGCTCCTTTGTCGGAGGCAATAATTAATTAGTAACCTCTGTATTTTGCATATTGAGTTTAACTATTTTTGCAATAAATTTTTCTTCTTCTTCTTCTTTTTTCTGTAGTCTATAACGCGTCAATCTGCCTTGACGATCTTGAACCTTCGCCTCCAACCGGATCGATCTCCTGCAGCTACTTGCCAATTTTTGATGTGCAGTAGTTCTTCAGCATCTCTCTTACATTATGGTACCTCTTTTCCTGTTACCCTCTATTCGCCCTTCAATGATTTTCCTTGATACTCAATTTTATTGCATTCTCGCCACATGTCCCGTGCATCTAAGAATTTTACACGGCGAATGTGCCTAAAAAGATAACGCTCTTATAATGAAGAATAAAGGGATGATCCATCACCACAATGCACCCGTCTATTCGTATTTCATGGCGAAAGAGCAAAACTAGCCACTTTGTTCTACGAATTGATGTGATATTCACCAGATTATCAGGAATTGTAAAAAATTGCGACATCAGTCTTATGAATGGCAGCAATCGAAACGTTGTTCTGGTAAACTGTAGCGTTAGCCTGGTAAAATTCTGCGCATCGAGCTACATGATATTGATTTGTGATGATATATCCACATAGTAATTAATCAATCAAAAGAACCCCTTCAAGGCAAAGAAAACTTGACGCTATAACAGTTGTATCAAGAAGGCTAATGTTTCCGCTATAAATTTTGCTGAATCCTTCAATCGTTAATTAAATACAATGCATAAAGGAAATATTTTCTTAATTGATCGCGTGTGTTTTCAGTGATCAATTCAGAATGCATATTTAGAAAATTCTCTTTCGATTTTTTAATTCTTGAGGCTGGTTTTTAATGATTTGATATAAAGAAAAAAGTTTTCAAACTCAGTCAAATCATTCATTAATAATAAGTTCAGTATTATTTTAGTGGTCGATCTCCAGCAGCTCCTTGCCAATTTTTGATACAGTAGTTCTTCAAAATCACGTCTTACATTGTTGTGCCTCCATGTCTTTGGTCTACATCTTTCTCTGTTAAACTCTATTCGCCCTTCCATGATTTTCCTTGGTACTCAATTCTCTTGCGTTCCCGCCACGTGTCGTTCATCTAAGTTGATGAATATAGTCTATAATGTCCAGATTTTTGTATAATTACATGAATTCGAAGTTATAGCTGATATTCCAAATTAAATTATCATTCACAACACCAAGAATCCTTCTGAGTACTGTTTTTATAAATACTCTAAGTATCGATTCTGTATCATTTATGAGGGTCCACGCCTCGCGGCCATAAGTAACTACTGGTCGATAGGGTGTTATATAGATCCTAACTTCCATGTCTCTCTAAATACGTACAGATGTTATGGCAGAATACACACAATAAATAACTTTGTTTCCTTTCCAAATACATAAATGCTCTCACAACTTCGCTATTGTCATAGGTAATTATTCAGTTCTGGTCACTTCTGGGATTGGTTCTTTTTTCCATCATCTTTGTATTGTCTATATTTATTTCTAAATCGGCTCTTTTGGTTCTAACCTTTATTACATCATATGTCCCTCTTAATATGTTTTTCAATCGGGTTAATATGTTTTGTTAACATCTGCATATCTTACAATCTGTTTTTCTTTTTTAATATTGTTCCATGTACGTCTAGGTCTATTTCATTGATGACTATATTAAACAGAACTGGTGCCAATCCATAACCGCCCCCCCTCATCGCAAATCTTCTCCGATGTCAAATTTTGCAGTGGTGTGTTGTTAGATTTTTTCTACTTCCGTAAAAGTCAGCATCATCATCCGAGTTGATGTAATAAGATTAGCTATTCCTATTTTCTCCATGATCTCGTATGCTACTATATCGTATGCTACTGATAGAGAAAAATCTCATGAGAGCATAGCAAAACTCAGCGAAGCGACTGTTATTAGTGAATGTTTAATACTCATAGACACTAAAGTTGTTTGATATAAAATATATTAAAAATGCAAGAATTGATATAACAGCAAATTGGTGTTGAAAGGTGTACTACAAGAATAGCACTCTGACCTTAGTTCTAGGTTTATTTATTAAAATGTACAGAAGGAAAAAAATTATAAAAATTACAAAATACACACACCAAATTTTCTAAAGACAACTATATAAAGATCTTTAAAATAATGCAACCAAAATATTTAGAGTAAATATGAAAAACATGCATTTTATCTTCGAAATTTGAAAATGATACTAATACTTTTTGGTAGTTTTCTAGTATGTGCATGGATTTTTATTTAGTCTTGTATTTATTAATAATGGAGCCTTCACTTAGATCGTCAATTAACTACAGGAATGATTTAAGGGCACATGAGACAAAGTGCTGTTACTAAAACCATTGATGTTCAGAGAAGTGTAATTAATTGTTTATGGCTCAGGTTTCAAGAAACAGGATACGTGGCCGAATATTTTGCTAACATTATTTTAATGATATTGTTGTATTTTAGATTGTTTTGATATATATATCTATATATATATATATATATATATATATATATATATATATATATATATATATATATATATATATATATATATATATACATCAGAATGCCTAACTAATATTATCTGATAGAAACAAAGAGAAAAATACTGAAAACAGCGGGAAATAATCGACTAAAATTACTTATTATATTAAATAAGCAAATATTAACACCTAAAATTTCAACTACATTAATTATTATATATTTATTATATATTATATATGTCCACTATATTAATCTTTGCTTATTTATTTAAAATTAATTTCCATCAAGCATCGATTACCTCAGTTAAATTTACTTATTATATTGCTATTATGCTTTTTCAGTATATTATTAACTCCCTCAAGCGAAACAATTTACATGAAGTATACTTAAGCAAAGAGTTCCGATATCTTAATACCTATACTTCTACCTGTTTGACATTTTATAGAAACTTTTAATCTCGGAAGTACATTGTGGAATCTCCAAGGAGACATTATGTTTATATAACGTCACACAAATCTCTGTTCATTTCCCGGTGGAATGAATTAAATCGTTTCCGATACAATGTATATTATATACATACACTGTCTCAACATTATTCTACCATGTTTATGTAGTGAAACTATATATTTACCTAGCTTTTGTCCGAAATCTGACCTGCATGAAATCTAAAACATTGCGGAAAGTAATATCATCAAAAATTATTATTTTAATTTGATAAAAGTTCTTCCAAAAGTTCTTCCAAAGTTCTTCCATGCAGAATCCGTTTTATTTTACAATTGTCAGAAAAAAAATGAAGAGGTTTATGAGTACAATTAATATGTCTGATTGCTAGAACTAATACTTATTTCAGTTAGATTCTTCTAGAGAAAATATGTTGTTTCTATATTTATACAGGATATATAATTTGTTAACTGGTGATAGAATAGCTAGAACACTAGGCGAGCTTCCTCTAGGTAAGGGATGGCGAATCGTTATCGATTTACGTACCATTTTTTCTAAAGAAATGTTTAATGAGGCTATGATGTGCCGGCAGACAATTTTGACTTAGTGATGAATAGAAAAAAAATATAAAACTAAATACTATCAACTTAAAAATCTTTATTTGCATCCAGAAATATTCATTTTATACAGCAATAGTAACATAACATAGGATAGACTCCTTTCTGCAATAAATACAAATAAAGCAACATCGTGAAAGTTTTAAAGTACATATTGTTTATTATTTATAATGAGCTATTAAGAATAACGCTATCTTACTGGGGGCAGTAACAGTGCTGTTAGAAGGCGATTTTCATCAAAGGTCGACTGTCATTTCTAGAAAAATGGAATAAGCAGATGGCCAGCACGTATAAAGTTGTAACTGTGGCCATCAGTTAGTGGTGTTAAACTTACAAAAATATGAGAATCCATCTTAGAGGTCAAGCTTGAGCTTGAGAGGGGTAATCCTGATAATGATCTCCATTATCCAGTGGAATCTCTTAACACCCTTAAACTACCAGGTTTCCCAAACTATAATTTTTTTCTGAGTAGATGATCCCATAATGTTGCTGGTGATCCCATAAGATGCATGGGACTAATACTACCAACCTTTGTAATGGTACCATGATGGACAAACATTATCTAGGACACATGTTTGATAGAGATATTTCAAATAGTTCAGGGAGTCAGTCTTCTTCTTATGTATTCCGTTGATACCATCTGGTTTCTTTTTCGAATTCAGTAGACTGAAGTTCCCCTTAAAGGCCTCTTTCGTCATGACTATTAAAGTTGGCTAGAGGGAACGACTTAGCATCATCAGGAGATGATTTAATCTGACTGAATCTAGATTAAATCATCTCCTATATATATATATATATATATATATATATATATATATATATATATATATATAGACCACACAAGGTAGCGTAACGGAACCGTGGAGCGAAAATATTACAGAAATCTTTCACCCTTTCTCCACTTGGTGCCACCGATCGCCTTCGCCGAACTGTCAACCATGCGACGTCACGTGTCTCTCGGGACCGGTTTCTAGCCTTTCAGCCATCATCAGCCGAGCTCTAGACGAACGCAAGGAAAGCAGTTCGGAGAGGCAATCGGGGCCAGACCAGATCAACTGGCCATTTTAATGCAAATAAATTTTGAAAATACCAAGATAAAAACTATCCTAGTTCTGGGTGACCTAATGGAAATTGATGGGAAATATACTTGTAGTATATTGAAAAGTACACATATCTAAGACATGAGATTACAATAAATTAACATATTGAGATAGCAGAATTAAGAAGAAGAGAAAGTTTGGGATGGAGTGCATATGCAAAGCTCGGCAACATATTTAAATAAAATACACCTAAAAGAAATACTCTTAAAAAAAATATCCTTAAAAGAAAATCTTGCCGATTCTCATCAAAAAGGAGAAAAATCTAATCATTACAAAAGTGACTACGAAATTACAGGGAACACAGAATAAGATAAAGGAATCAAGGTTGTATATAAGTATGAGAAATAGAGCTAGAAACAAATAATTTGATTAAATATATGTAGATATTGTGGACAGAATTATTACAAGGGCAAGTAGACTGCAAGTGAAGATCAGTTAGACATTTTGCAAAATTGATCGATGAAAGAAAAAGCAACGAAATGGAGAACAAAAACAGACCAACAAAGGCGCGGAAGGCCCTCTATGAGATAGACAAATTACAGCAAAAGACTTTATACCAACTGGATAGCAACTGCGCAAAGCGAAAATTAATGAAAATATGTGGCGGATGTCCAACTACCGACAGCTAATGAAGGCTATAAGATGATATTTAGAAGTAAATATACATATACAATACAATACCTAGAGTGTCTGGAAAGGAAAGAAATATTTCTATTGGAATTAATACGGTCTGTAGAAATAATGTTATTAGTGGGTTTATTTATTCGATATAAATTCCCTTTATAGCAATATAATGTCCAGAATAAGTAATGATCCTCCTGCAATCTCCCTATCCAAATAAATCTAGAGGAAGATGTGGGGGATCAGGATTTAAACTACCATTTCGAGTTAAGGAATGACTACTCTTGTGAACACAAAACTTCATTCTAAACATGATTTAAAATACCCAAGTACTATGGTCTTGCATATTGTGTTTTTCTGCACGATGGTTTTATAGGATCAATTAATCAATTTAATTTTTTTGCGATCAGAGTCAGGATGTAGTCGTTTTATTTCACACTAAATGAAGCATTGTTGATTTGTACACAAATTAGATGCCCTTGAAGTTTATGCCTTTTTTGCACGATCATTTTATTGGGTCTTTGATTTTTTTGCGATGACGCCCATGAAGTAGTCCGCATATTTCGTATTACACAAATGATTCTTATTTTCTTCTAACGATAATTCAACCGTCAAAATATCGAACAATGTCAAATGTAACTGATACATACTTTACGACTACTACTTCTAGAAAATACTTTTAAATATATGTACTAATGACATTCCAGATACCATCTCCCGCCAATTTATATATGGAGATGACGGAGTCCTGAGTGTACAACATAAGGATCGCGACTTCTGTAGTAAAGACCTCACAACCTGGCGGTCCTCGAGTCATACTATAGGAAATGGCGACTGATATCTAATCCTTCTAAATCAGATGTCTGTGGTTCCCATTTCTCGATGAGATAAACGACACCCTAGACAGATCTCTCACTTACAGGCAGCATATCTCCGGAATGGCAAAACAAATAAGACCCGAAACAATATTGTTCATAAGTTGGCAGGATCATCCTGGAAAACGAATGGTAACACACTCCGAACATCTGCTCTAGCACTTGTCTGGTAGTTGAATGACATCATGAGGATTATATCTGGCAGAGTGAAATCAACACCCATCGCCTTCCACCCTTTGTATAATATTGTTCCTCCGAAATTGCGGAGGTTAAAGGCAGCGAAAAAAAAATGGGATAGAATACACGATGTAAATATATTGGAATTGCCCTTACGTATGGACCTGTTCAATCTCCGATAGTATAGGTTGAAATCGCGCCATCCAATCTGGATAGACACAGACTTGGAAAATGGAGTAGACATTAATGAAAGGTGGACATTTCTCCTTCAAAACAACCGTGTTAGGAATGTCGATCTTACCAATCTGAGGGATAAGGAAATGCTGGGTTTGAACCTTCTGAAAAGGATCTGGAATCGATTGAACAGGTTTAGAATCGGACATGATAAATGCAATGACATTGCACGAATGAAAGATGGCGACATCCCCTGGATGTGACTGCGCCGACCCACATCATTCAATGAACCATCTGGCGAAATCCTGTCCTTTGCGAAGTCGCCCAGGTTGCCTATTGAAACTCAATGATGCCACGCTGACTGTATTGAAATGGCTCGATGATCCCAACGTGAATGTATAATCGCCTAAGTAGATCGTCTTTGGCTGGATCTCTGTGTGTATGTGCAGTATATATTTATAATATTTTGACCTCACTTTGGATATGTATAATATATTTGTATTTACTCATACTTGGTATATATTTGTTTTTATCTATTTGTCTTATATATATATATATATATATATATATATATATATATATATATATATATATATATATATATATATATATATATATATATATATATATATATATTTCGGATCATATATATATGGATCATTTCCTCAGCGTTCGTATCAAAAATGCGTATTTTATTGATGACGAAAAGATTTTGAACAAAGAAAAATTCAAAATACGGTTAGAAAAAACAGAATTCACAAGAAAAAAAAGAAATGAAGATAACAAGGCAGCATTTACCTCCAAAAGGAGCATCCGATCCATTTTGTAATATTAGGAAACTTGCAGTATACAACCGAACCATTTATAATTTGGGTAATTCAGATGTTCATTATTACACATGGATTGAGACAGAACTAAAGAAGAGAAGCAGAGAGATTTTCAATTATCCTTTCAAGTATATGATGGCCCCCTCTGATATTTTCACATCATCATCCGACAATAATGTCGGAAAGTTGTGGCAAGAAAACAAAAAAACCTTACCAGCTATGTGCCTACACGCAGTCAAAGTTCATCCTAACATTAGTTGACCATATATTTTTTGAGACGGGCCATTCCGTAATGGAATCACATTCAGTTGATTCCAAAACTAAAGCTATATCCAACAACATACCATTCTATACTCCTGAAAGTTGTAGTCAAATTATGACAATGACACGTTCTCCTCCACAGTACTTTATCGTGACAATACTAATCCATGATGATTTTCTTAACTTTTATTCCAACACAATTTGGAATTGATAAACGTAGATTTATCTGAATTCAAAAATATTTAAAGAACAAAACAGGTTAAGCGCTACAGGAAATAATAGTACAGTAGGTTGCTTTAAAATATGTGTATGAATTCAATATAGAAAGTGTGAAGAAAATAGAAAGAATAGGAAATATTTTAAAGGGTGAAGTACATTTTTCAAAATACATTACCCAAATAAATAAGATAATTTATTTCATTTGTCAAAAAGATATAAAAAAGGATGAAAAAATAGAGAACCACAACAAGTTTACCAAAAAAAACTTAACAGTTAAGTTCAGAAAAAAAACGATTTATGATATATTTTTAATCATAGCCTAATCCCGTGAGCCCATCATGAATTCTATCCACAATTTCCAACAGCGTCTACAGCAACAAAAAACTTTCATAGCCCAGAGTTTGATAAGCAAGTGATTGCTAAGTAATGCTAAATTCCAATTTATAAAACAAAAGCAAGTGATTAGTATTTTAGCTATTAATTAAATATTTCTAATTTGTAGTTTCTTATTTTACGTCAATATGTTATGATTAATTCGTATATAAAATATTCTTTTATCATTTTACGTTACAAAATATAGGGGAGATTGAACATCTTTTACCGAATTTTACACCAAATTGATGTTGTATGCTTATGATTCGACTACTTACGAGACGGAAAAAACAGGGTAGCGTACAGAGTTATCCCCACTGACTTCCGTTTTAGACCGTAGCCTAGCTATTAGGGAAAAATACGATGAGGAGGGTAAGAGCGGAGCCACGAAGGCTGTGATATTACAAGCAGCGCAGAACTCCAGCGATATATTAATAATATTTGAAAAATAACCCCCCAAAAAATATCTCTTATAGGAGTGCTGAATATTTTACTTACCTATATTTTCGTTATATTCAATTATTTTTAAAAGGAGTATTACTCGATTATTTTGAAATATATTATTAATATATTTGTATTAAATATAATTAAATAATTTGTAGGATGCCATGCAAAAGTTACGATGATAAGGTTAAAGGTTACGTTCAATTTAACCCCAAAAATTCTATTTGCACAGTGAAAAGACGTGTATGTCCAAAACATAAAGTTCTGAGTAAAGCTTATATAGTTACCTTAATTAATAATGAAAAACTAAGAAAAGTTCATGACACTCAATATCACGATTGTGGAGCTTCAGCAGGAAATAAATACTCTAACATAAAAGTTTATATAGAGTTATAAATATTAATTTTTGTATATATTTGATAACAGTTTGTTGTATTTTTTTTTTTGTTTTAGGATTAATACGTCATGCTGCTTGAAACTATTGATTTCGACGTTTAACATCTTATGGCACATTTAAAATCATTTTTTTCGGGAGTTGTTTTTATAGTATTCATACAAAATGGTGCGAAACAGGCACGATAACTAATTAGATTTGACATTTTCAATAAATTTATCAATACAGTGATGATATTATCAAGAATGATTTGATTAAAGATTAAAACACTCGTATCAGCTGTCTGTAGTAATGTTGAGGAGAAATAAACATTATGACGTCACACGCGCTCTGGTTTTTTTCGGGAACTGTCGGCACGTTGTCGGTACTAGGTTTAAACATTTATTTTCAATTTGATATAATTTTTAATTATAAGGACAAAAATAAAAATTAAATTAGTTTTGTTATAACACTTATATATGATGTTTCCATTTATGACATTTTTTTTTCAAAACCCCAATTGTCTAATTTTCAAAATTAAAGATGATCAAATGAGAAAAACATCCGAGCTTAATTGATGAATTCTTAAAGAACGAAACCGAGACATAGTTCGACTAATATTTAATAATAGCCTTAATTATTGTATATTCCTTATGTTGTTTTAAGAAAAGTTACTGATTTGTGGATTTAATATTTAACTAAAAAAGGCAAGTAAAACACAATATAAACATGAATAAAATAAATAAACAATTAATAAAATAAAAATAGTATAAATATTTTTAAATTTAACATTACTTATTAACTTAGCAATTGCTGATGACGCTGGTGGAAATTGCTGATAGAATTCATGACGGGCTCGCAGATTCGGCTTGATTAAAAAAATATAATAAATCGTTTTTTTTTTTCTGAACCGAACTGTTAAGTTTTTTTTTTGGTGGTGGAGAACCACAACAAACTTGTTGTGGTTCTCTATTTTTTCATCCTTTTTTATATATGTTGACCAATAAAATAAATTATTTATCTCGCTAATGTAATGTAACTTGAAAAATATACTTCACCCTATTCAATATTTCCAATTATTTCTGTTTTCTTCAAACTTTCTATATTGAATCGGTACACAAGTTTTGCTGCAACCTACTGTACTACAATTTAATGTATTATTTAACCTGTTGTTGTTCTTGAAACATTATTGAATTCAGATAAATCTACATTTAAGTTCCGAATGGTGTCTGACCGAAATTAAATTTAAGAAAATCATTATGGATCAGTGTTGATACGTTAAAAGACAGTGGACGAGGACGTGCCATTCACATGCCTTAACTCCAACCTTCAGGAGTATAGGTTGGTATATTTTGTTACTTGATGAGCTTGATGTTACTTGATGAGATGTTTACAATGTTGAGCTTTATTTTGGAATGAACTGAATCTGGATCGATTTATGAATGGCCCGACTCAAAAAATACATGATCAATTGGTACTAAATTTGGATGAACTTTGACTACGCGAAGGCACATAGCTGACAAATTGAACTTTTTTGTTGTCCTCCATAACTGTCCGACCTTATTCTAATATGAACAATGTCAAGGTGTGCCATTATATACTTAAAAGACAACTAAAATGTTCTGCGCTTCTCTTCTTTACTTTCGCCTCGTTTCATGTGTATCAATGAATATTTGCATTGTTCAAATTACAAATGGTTAGGTAGTATAGGTAGTATGTATTAGGTAGTGTGGTAGTATAGTATAGTTAAAAAACGGCCCGAATGCTGCTTTTTCCTCTGAAAGGACGGATTCCAAGTAAAAATTAAATTACAATATTATGTCTCGTTCGAATGCGGCCTTCTTATCTTCATCTCTACTTTTTCTTGTGAATTCCCCTTTTTCTAAATGCATTTTGAATCATTCTTCCTTCAAATATTTTCATTATTAGTAAAATACGCCTTTTGGATATGAATGTAACAATGGGAATAGAAACAAAAAGGGTCCTATGAGGAATTAAAAACGAATGGTGAGGAAGGGGATTCTAAGAAAATTAAGAAATTCGGGAAGTACGAACTTAAGGTTGAACGTCACATTATCATATTATATTCATCGGTTGAGCGTCACATTCGATAGTTTCCTCTTTGGGAAGACCATTTTAGCAAATAATATATAATATTCAATATTTGACAGGTATTTTAAATATTACGATATAGGCTGCCAAACCATGCAAAATGCCGAATGTGATAGATTCGCTGCCTCACAGTACAATGAAAACAAAAGTAATGTCGATTAAAATAACGAATATGCCATTTTTGTGATATTACCACAAGAATTAAATGAGAACTCATAAAATAGTTCTTGAAAATTGTCGATAGTTTACCAATGTCATAGAGCATTATATTCAATACTTTACAATTGTGATGTAAGGTTTTCTAAAAGGAAACACATTTCCTCATATGTCCATATCGCCACTGAAGCAACCGGCAAGAGACGAAAATTAAAAACCAGTTTTTTCGATACTTTATTCGATACTTTACAGTTGACACGCTGATGTAAACTCTCTAACTGAATCAAATTTGAAATGAAAAGAAATGATCATCGAAGCAAACGGCTTATAAATTTCTGCAGAACAAGAGTTGGAATTCGCAAACACCTTATTTCGACAACATATTTATCGTCTATACACATGGTAACTCCCCGACGACAACTACAGAAAGCGACTGATTATATTTTAGCAACCGTCAATACATAATGCGAAAACCTTTAATGTCTAATTATATGACATCTTCCAAGTCTTCCATAGGACACAAACCATTATTAATTAGTCCTTAGATGAAACAAACCCAACAGAAACACAACACAAACACAATAACCTCATAAACATAAACATTAGTTGACTGATGAAATTAATATATATTAATTAATTATTATATTAATATATATATATATATATATATATATATATATATATATATATATATATATATATATATATATATATATATATATATATATATATATATCATCATCATCATCATCATCATCATCAGACCGTATCGATCCACTGCAGGATGAAGGCCTCTTCAGCATGCTTCCAACCTTCACGGTCCTGGGCTTTCCTCTGCCACTCGGGGGTCCAATATACTTAACGATGTCATCAGTCCATCGTGCTTTCGGTCTTCTTCGCGGACGTTTGCAATCAAGCGGTATCCACTCCAGGATTGCCTTGGTCCATCTGTCGTCCCATCGCCTCGCTATATGGCCTGCCCATCTCCATTTCAACTGTTTTACTCTTCCAATGATGTCACAGACTTTTGTTTGTTCCCTGATCCATGCGCAGGACTTTCTGTCTCGTCTTGTAATGCCAAGCATACATCTTTCCATTCCCCTCTGTGCCACCCGAAGTTTTTGAATTGATTGCGATGTGAGTGTCCAGGTTTCACCTCCGTATGTCATAACGGGTAGAACGCACTGATCGAATACTTTTCTTTTCAGGCAAAGTGGGAGTCTGCTCTTAAACACTATGCTGAGCCTACCAAATGCCTGCCAGCCATATTTAACACGCCGTACCACCTCCCGGGCGGTATTCCCCTCCATGGAAATCCTCTGCCCAAGATATACAAAGCTGTCCACAATCTCTAAATCCCTTCCTAAAACTGAAATACTTCTGTCCTGAGCGAAGTTATTGAACATAACCTGACTCTTTTTCAGGTTTATTTTCAAGCCAAATGGTTCGCCAGCCCTTTGCAGTTCTTGTATGCGTCTTTGCAGCTCCTCTGGGTCTTGTGAAATGAGAATAATATCATCTGCAAATCTAAGATGGTTTAAGTTTGCACCATTGATCTTTACCCCATCCTGTTCCCAATCCAGTTTACGGAATACTTCTTCAAGGCCAGCCGAGAAAAGAATAGGCGATATTGCGTCACCCTGCCGTACACCTCGTTCTATATTAATTCCCACTTCAAGATCATCAAGGTGAATTGTGGCTGTAGCTCCATCATATATCGATCCTAATAGGTTTACATAGGCCCTCTCTACACCTTGGCTAAGCAGTGCATCCATTATCGCATGCTTTGAGATGGAATCAAATGCTTTTTCGTAGTCGATAAAAGCCAAGCACAGTGGCATGGTGTATTCGTTGTGCCTTTCTATGACCTGCTGTACAACCTGGATGTGATCCATTGTACTGAATCCACTTCTGAATCCTGCTTGTTCTCTTGGTTGTGCGTCATTCAGTTTTTTTAATATTCTTTTAGAAATTATCTTAGTGAAAACTTTGTACATCACTGATAGAAGGCTTATTGGACGGTAGTTCTTTAAATCTTCCTGTGCTCCTTTTTTATGTAAAAGGATCACTTCTGCATTTTTCCATAAGTCAGGTACTTTTTGTTCTTTGAGGCATTTTGAGTATAATTTTGCCAGTGTTTTATGTAACGTCCGACCACCAGCATTTAGCATTTCGACAGTTACACTATCCTTTCCTGGAGCCTTGCCGTTCTTCATCAATTCTATAGCATTTGTTACTTCCTCCACTAGGATATCTGGTATTATATATTGTTCTTCCGTGGGTATTGCTGTCCCTGACTGGCTCTGATCTTCATATAACTGGGAATAAAACCTTCTGACAATCTCTAACATTTGGGTACGCGTCCTGCACACTGTGCCATCCTCACGCTTTAAAGCATATATTTGCGTTCTTTTGTTTCTCAGCTTCTGTTTAGCTTTGTTAATTCCTTTGTTTTCTTCCAGGGTTTTTTGCACTAGCTGCATATTGAATCGGCGCGTGTCCTCTCTGATACGTTTTCTTATAGTTTTGCAGAGCTCAGTGTACTCGACCCTGCCAAAAGGACTACCTGCATTTCTCGTTGCTCGCCGTTTCTTCATTAAATCAATGGTCTCACTGGAGATTTTTGTTTGTTTGAGACATTTTTCCTCTGGTGCTATTGAAGCAGCCGTTTGAAGTACATTGTTGGCAATTTCTTCATATTGAACTGATATTTCCACCTCCTCTGGATCTTGTAACGCAGCAAACCGGTTTGACAAAGCAATCTCAAAATGGCTTCCTCTCTCCAGCAGTTTTCCAGAATCCACCTTGCCCTTCTCTGATCTTACCATTTTTTCGCGCTCTTTTCGACAGTCAATCCGAACCCTTGCTCGTACAATTCGGTGGTCACTTCCAACATTAAAATTGTTAAGGAGAGTACAATTGGTAAATATTGTTTTATCGTTGGTCATGATGTAGTCAATTTCGCTTGTGAGCCCAGATGGACTTTTCCATGTCCATTTTCTGCTGATATTTTTCTTATAGAATGAATTCATAATATATAGTTCTTGTCCTTCAGCAAAATCAACTAATCTGTCACCTCTATTGTCTCGCTCACCAGTTCCATATGGGCCAGTTGCATTTTCGTCTGTTCTTGTTGTTCCAGTTCTGGCATTAAAATCACCCATCAGGATCAGGATATATATATATATATATATATATATATATATATATATATATATATATATATATATATATATATATATATATGGTATATATATATATATATATATATATATATATATATATATATATATATATATATATATATATATATATATATATATATATATATATATATATATATATATATATATATATATATATATATATATATATATATATATATATATATATATATATATATATATATATATATATATATATATATATATATATATATATATATATATATATATATATATATATATATATATATATATATATATATATATATATATATATAATAATATATATATATATATATATATATATATATATATATATATATATATATATATATATATATATATATATATATATATATATATATATATATATATATA